>JAHWFP010191017.1:29058-43198 GCA_023313725.1 Lithobius niger
GTTTTGTTGTCCTAAGAAACCCGCTCTCACAACGTTTTGTTGTCCTACGTAACCCGCTCTCACAACGTTTTGTTGTCCGAAGAAACCCACTCTTACAACGTTTTGTTATCCTAAGAAATCCGCTCTCACAACGTTTTGTTGTCTTAAGTAACCCGCTCTCACAACGTTTTGTTGTTCTACGTAACCCGCTCTCACTACGTTTTGTTGTCCGAAGAAACCCGATCTCACAACGTTTTGTTGTCCTAAGAAAGCTGCTCTCACAACGTTTTGTTGTCCTAAGAAACCCGCTCTCACGATGTTTTGTTATCCTAAGTAACCTGCTCTCACGATGTTTTGTTGTCCTACGTAACACGCTCTCAGAACGTTTTGTTGTCCAAAGAAATCCGCTCTCACAACGTTAGGCTTGACTAAAGACGCAGTTTGTTTTTTTCCTCCTGTGTCCCTTGCAGCTAGCTCAACGACTGGTTTCAGATGTGAACTCGGTTAGTAAAGATCAAACCTTTACTCTGAGGTTTGACCTCGGTCTCCCATGTTACAGCCGGAATTTCGATGGTATTATATCTCCGCCATCTTTCAGTATTTTCCACTCAAATTTAGTATACAAATTTTGTAGGTTTGGTGAACATGTGTACCAACTTTTATTAATTTCCGATTTGTCACATCGAAGGTCTGGACTTTAGCTGGAATTGTGATTTTCATTTTTGGCTTGGATTTCTTCTTGTACATACTGTACAAGCCTGGTGTAAAATTTGATGTACCTCAGCTGGACACATTGCAAATGAATAATGTCTTTAAGTGAGTGTGCGGACCGAACAGGACTTGGCATATTCTAAAATAGGACCAAAGCATAGTATTAGGACCAATAAAAATGTGATGGACCTTTGTCTATGGACGACTCAATTTGATGTACCTCTGCTGAACATATTCCAAACGAATAATGTTTTTAAGTAAGGGTTGGGACCGAACATGACTTAGCTATTCTAAGGTCGAACAAACACCTTAAAGGACCAAATCATCGTATCTGGACCAATAAAAATGTGATGGACTTTTGTCCTGTGGACGACTCGGGTAGTCGAATGCGTTTATTAACGCTAAATACAAAGCTGCACCTTACCTGATATTCCACGCAGAATTCCGTTTCCATATTACTAAGACGTCCGAGTTCGGCACTCAGCTCAAAGGCGGTCAAGATAGGGTCTTTGCTGGACAGAGCAATGAGCGATGGACTCGACAAAGCACGATATGCGTTGATACGTGCCCTGGAATGACGCAAACTGTCTTCTTCGCTTGAAATGACGCACTCGTCACAGCCGCACTTCACATCGTGAGGAAGAGGCAGCGTGGCACCACGATCCAGAAGCAGTTTCAGAATCTCATAGTTGTTCTTGTGAGCTGCCAGAATCAGAGGTGTAATGTCGGCTGTGAACGTCGCTGTATCAGGGTCTATCGATTCCCAGCTCTGAAATTTGAAAAGCAAATAGTTTATTTTTACACCTTGACTGATTGAGAGTCGGTTTGCCACAGCGGCGCTCACTGCGGGAAGGGGAGGTGGTAGGAGAAAGAGGGAAAGTCCCCCCCCCCCACCTTCTCCCCACCCAAATCTGAAGTTAAGAATAAAAGCAGGCAAAAGATAGGCAAATAAGGCATTTATTTCAAATGAGTCCTTTAAAACAACTCACTTCCTGCAATTTTAGTGCCTTTGAAACTGTTAACGGATTTTTAACCGTTTCAAACTTAAGGGACTAAAATTGCAGGAAGTGAATTGTTTTACAGTAGGCTACTCTGAGGCGCTTAAAGCAACTCCTTTCCTTTAGATCCCTTAACTGAATTGTTGGACCTAATTTTGCATTCGAATTTTTTTCATAAAAAAAATTGCTGGGTGCGCCACTGATTTGCACCTAATTTTCCGAATCCTTACCATTAAACCATCCATTAGGATGCGTTTATGCACTGACTTCGCATTCCCGCAGCTAGAAGCTGGAAATAATGAGGAATTTCAATATGGCTTCGGTTTTGGCTTTGTCAGACCAATAATGCGAGTTAAGAAGCAAATGGATAAATTTGTTTTGTCAGGAGGAATTCTTCAGCTGATTGTCACAGACTGAGTGACCACAACGACACGTATTTATCCAAACGCTGTCACGGATAGCTACACACGAAGCATCGATACCATGGCAACGGCACTCCGTCATCGCACTGTCATTCGTGCGACTAAAGCCTTAACCAGAAAGAGCTGAATGAACGATTTGGTTTGTTTCGGCATTTGGTTTTTATAGGTCGTGGGTTTAATTCCCCGCTCAGGCAGTCTGACCTTTAAGTCCAAAAGATAAATTAAATAGGTTTGCATCCGTATTTAGTTAGCCATTCTCTACCCATGTAGCTTTCCGTCCTGTTTAAGGTATTAAAAAAAAAAAAAGAGTAGCCAAAGGTAGCAAAGGACAACTGCTTGCTACTAAAATACCATTGATTGGAAAGTTAACATTCTTAGCCGGAGAATGGCTGATGCGACATGAAGCAGTATAGAGTACATACGACGCCAAAATCTACCGACAGAGTAACACTTCAACGATCTTAAAATGGCGTGATTTTAACGTCTATGGCATGCACCTCATAATGCGTCGCGTCGCTTCAAATTAGGTTCTGTTTGGTTAGGCCTAAAAGCCCTGGCCAGACAGAAGACATTTTTAAACGAGCGAAGCGGTGTGATGCGGTGTGATGCGGTGTGATGCGATGCAATGCGTTACTGCGTGCCCACAAAAAAGCATTCGAATCGGTTGTCCACCGAAAACTTCTTGCAAAATTAAATGGATGTGGTATTGGTGGATTGCTTTTAAACTGGTTGGCTGCATTTCTCGGAAACCGAACACAACAAGTTAAAATTGAATTTACTCTCTTTCGGACAAGGTTGACATGGTGAATGGCGTCCTTCAAGGTTCGGTTCTAGGACCATTATTGTTTCTAATCTTTTTAAATGATCTTGACCTGAATACTTCTTCACAACATGGGTCAAAATTTGCGGACGACATAAAGATTGGAACTGAGATCGTATCTGCGGGTCCTTCCCCTGCCCATTGATCCATTCTTGAATGATTGACGTTGACCGATTTTTCCGTTTTTGATGAAGCATCCCGCTTGCAGCTCACTTCGTATTTTCACTTCACACCGAACACACTTCGCATTTTTCGAGCTAAAACTGAAGGCCAAACCCGACTTGCTCCGCGGGAGAATTGTCAGGTTTGGTCTTCAATTTTAGCTGCGAAAATGCGAAGTGAGTTCGATGCATAAATGCCAGCTATTTCTAGAGCTTAAACAATATGGCCACAGCTACCATCAAGCGACGTTGCCGAGGACGATGCTAAGCGACGGAGGCATTGGGCTGTACACCCAGCCGGGTGAGCACGGTTTTTGGGAGATAAGTCGCCACATCTATTAACAACTAATTAACAACTAGTGGCAGTTTTCAAAATAGTAATATTAATTTTGCATAGCTTTATGTGACACATTTTTATTAGCTTTAACACCAATTTTCAGAGGATATGGAGAAAACAGGGACAACTGCAGCTGAAACACAGAAAAAAAATGACAAATGATGACTGTTTTGGAAAGAAAAATGGCCAAAGAACATATATAGACGAACATAGGACGCCGTACCACAACCAACTATTAGGGCTCCCGCGCACTGAGCGGCCAGGCCGCGCGGCCAGTGGTCGCCACGGCCAAAAGACACAGCGACGCGGCCACGTCCGTTTTCATCGATAATTCTTGATCACGCGGTGAAAATAGAACACGGATCAGGTATGGTCGCCTTGTGGTCGCCTGCACGGTGCTCAGGATCCCAGTGGCCGCCGCAGCCAAGTGCGCGTTGCTACATATACCGTAAGCACTTTCATTGGCCGCAGCGACCTGGCCGCCGTGTGCGCGGGTCGTCTTATGGAAGCCAAAAAACTATGCATAAAGTAACAACGTTAAATACCCATGGTTTCAGGATGAGGAAATAAGGATAAGGACAAATGACGAAGAGAAATGGACGAAAATAATAAGAACGGAAGCAGACTTACCCCAAAAATAGACCTGGCACATGAAGACATTAATCTAATTGTTAATGACTTTTATGAAATTGAAGAGGTTTTAAAAAATACGGAGTTTAAGGGTAATAATGGATTAACTTATGCATACACCTTCATACCAATAGTATAAGATTGAACTGGAACCTTTTGAAAATTGAATTATATAAATCAAAAATACAATGGTATTTCATTTTGTTAACCGAAATCGGTGTAAAGGAAAACCAAAACTGTCTGTATCAACTAAAAAACTGCGTGCAAATTTGTATTACTAGTGTAACGGACATTGACTCACCCTTGTACCTACTTGTGTGCTGTTGTGTTGTGGTTGACTTTTGTTGGCACCAAAATCGTTGTGTAACAGCAAGGACTTTTAGGTTTTGCGCCACGTGTGTTCAATGTAGAAGCCAAACTTGAAGTAGTTAAACCTTGTTTAATACGGAATAATCATGACAAGAATTAGGTTACATTATTACGTTCTTTCTCAACACAAGAATCAACGGGAATAGAACACCGGGCTCTGAAGCCCTTGACTTTTATATGCTCCGGTCGAATCCAGAGCTCCACCGGACAACCAATCAGCTCGTGAGTTCGTTAACCAATCCAGTTCTTGGTTACAAAGTTTTCACCGCCCAATCGTGGCCACGTATTTATGTAAATCTCTTTTTGAGTATTTAAACGTCCGCCATCTTCCCTCGTCAGCTCTTGACACGGGACGACTCGTTGGGTCCCGTGCAACCTCCAGGCCGCCTTGGGGTTGGACTTGGCTTCACTGCACGCATCAGGGTAATTTTGCGGACTATGATTAAGGCTTCGTGACGTTTCACTTTTGACGTCATCCCAAAGTGTGTGAAGAAAGCAACATGGCCGGGTGTGCGAAGATCTCGTATGGCGTTTGGTCCCGATAAAAAGTTTGCCATCCTGCTTCTCAGTTGTTTCTAGAAGCCTAATCTTCCTACGCCAGTTCCCTAAGACTTCATGCCAGACGTAGCTAGCCAGACGTAGCTAACTTGCTTTATGTGTTATCCGTGCCTAGCCTTTTAGCGATTTGGTGCTTCGTCACGAAGTAGTGGGGTAATTATCGATTCTATGCCTGAGAGGATTGATGCAAAATACGTAAATCTGTTCGTGTAGAACCATAAAATAGTGAGGCGCAGGTTAACCCAAGAAGAGGAGTAAAGGTGCCAAAGTAGAATGTGCCTATACCTAGTGCGTCGAGATTCTAATCTTTGCTCGTTTCTTCCTGTAGTTAGGAAGGAATCCTGGGTGTGCAACGTTTTGAATTCCGTCGAAGTTCGTCCTTCCGAAAAACTGTTATAGTTCCGTAGAAGAACCAATGCCTTACACCTAAACTGTCCTATTAAACTTGGCTTGATTATTTTTTCTTAATGATACATTAATTTAACGCCCGTCCTAGTTCTTGAGCTATCATGTGCCGTAGGTGTATTTTAATTGTAATAAATGTCATGTTATTATTGGGGAAAAACCTCTGGGTCCACTACCGCAGAAGCTCCGAGCAAGATGGCCGGCCTATCTAGATTCCGGCGCGTGATGTTCAGAAAGGTTTAAGATTTTGGTTGCGGTTTCTGGTGTTATGTGGTTAGTTTAGGTTAGGCTAGGTTAGGTAAATTTGGAAAAAACTGACCTTATTTTCGAGAAACAGCGACCTTAATTTACCCTGTACACCAACGGAGATAGTATAACCAACGTATACAGATCGATGGTGGATGCGCTTGGAGCCGCTGTGGAAGTGGTTCCAAACCTCTAAGAGTTGCGTTGAGTATTGGAGTAGATTGTAAACCGTCATAGTGTTTAACTTATTTAACTTGATTCCCCCTTCTTCCGAACCCGGGCCATCCCTCCAAACCCCCCCCCCCCCCGACGACTCCCAACAGCCTTCCTATTCCCGAATTCATCTCTCTTCCTCCCCCCGAAGAAGGGTAGGACAGTACAAAGGAGGCGGAATCATGCTATTTGCGAAAAAAAAATTGGTATTGAATCATGGGAATGTAAAATTAATCAGGATGGTTGTCCAGATGTTAAGACCAAATGGAATAATAATGATACGGACATTGTCTTACTATACCAACGACCAAAATCTGAAGGAAAAAAATAGAAATTATTAACAAACATAAGAACTGCAAAAATATTGCCATTTCAGTGATATGAATGTCGATATCCTTGTAACAGAAAATGAGAAACAAATAAAAAATAAAGTTAGTAGAAGTGAGCATTACAGAACTAAAATGGCAGAATGCGGATTTAACCAAAACATAACTACAACTCTAAGAAAAAATATACACAAAACTGTTTTGTATTGATCGTATTTTATTGAAAACTAAAAGTTGCGGAGTAAAGGACCTAGGGCACGTTTACGCAACCACTCGCTTTTGCATTCTCGCAGCTAGAAGCTAGAAATCACCTCAAATTCCAACATGGCGGTGGTTTTATGTCTGCCGCCTCGCAACGAAAACAGCAAATAACGTGAGTTCAGAAGCGTTTGGGAAAATTGTTTCGTCATGAGGAATTCTTTATATTATAGGCACGGATTATAAGACTGCAACGATGTCGGATTTAGCTAATCCATTTTGCGTTGTTACCATGGCAATGTCACCTTTGCCATCGCGATTGAGTTCTAGCTGCGAGAATGCAAAGGCGAGTCGCTGCGCAAACGCGCCCTACAATTACATATCAGCATGAGTACATAAAAGGTTCCGTACGGAACTTTATGGACTCATGATATCAGATAATTTCACGTCCGCAATTGTAATTTGGCAAGAAGAAAAAAAGTAAATGTAAATCCCTAACACCAGACACTGAAAAGAATGATGAGATAAAGTATGACAAAAATAAAATTTCTACAAAACTAAAAGTAAACAGGGATTTCCTAAAAATCTAGAAATCCCAAACAAAATGTATGATGAAATAGAGAAAAAAATTAACCTTATAGCAGTATAGATCAAAGCAATATTACAAAAAATTAGATAAAAAAAAAGATTATGAAAAAAAAAGGAAAGGTCCTCATATTTTTTCGAAAAATTGGGGTTGCATCGGATATGTCGCCTTCGCACCTCCCGCTACCAATATTTTGTCTCTAGGGTACACCCCTACCGGCGGTCGTATTGTATAACATAGTCGCATAAGCTATATTGTGTACATCTCTTTCATTGTTGGACCATTGTTGTAGCAGTGGATTTATAACATTGTCTGCGGCCTTGCAGTGCTGAAACACCGGTTCTCGTCAGACGACCGAAGTTAAGCAGCATTGGCCCAGATTGGTACTTGGGTGGGTGACCTCCTGAGAATCCAATCCGGGTGTTGCAGACATAGGGCCTTAGGGCTTCGTCGGGAAGATGACCGGGTGTGGTTAACGCTCGCTAAAACATTTGACCCTTATATCATGAAGACACACAGCTGCAACAGTGAAACCGTTGTTTTACCACTAGTAAGAAAACGATGGTCTTTGGTTCTCACTTAATAGTAAAAATACAATCACTGTCCATATTTACTTATTCCAAACCACTTCTAAAGTATTATTAAACTATTTCACACTTTAAATTAACAACTATTAATTTTTTTAATGAGAAAAAAAAAGAATTCTAGGCGTAGAAAACGAAGGCGTGGGGCTCTAAGTTACGTAAATAAGAAAACGAAGGCCTTTGGTTCTTACTTACGTAAGTAAATCTACTACCGCTATCAATGTTTGCGTATCAATATTTACGTATACGAATGTTGCCAAAATAATACATTTATTGCAACTGAAGAAAGATCCAAATGAAATAGTTAAAATTGATTAAAATAAACAAATACGGCGTTTATTGCAGTTATTGAGTTTTAAATATGGAGTTGCAGCGAAGAACATTCCCGCAAACAATGGCTCATTATGCTATCACAATAATGGCTCGTTATGCTATCACAATGCAAATCGTTGTTGTACAATTACATTCGGCGATGGTTCGGCAACAATGCACTAACACTGCTGCTGTATTGCAACAATGGCTCGTTCACGTCGTTCCACAAATTCCACTCGTCGTTGTACAAATATATTACCCCTCATATACGTCCACGCGTTTCTCGACGCGCGTAGACGCGGACGCAGAAAAGAAAACTGGTTTCTCTCCCGTCGCTTACCCATAATCCAGTGCTAATCGGCAGCGCGTTGGAGTTGGCGTAGGCTCAACTTGTCCGCGTGAACAGCGTGGCAGGACGGGTTTTTCTGCCCTCCAGCTACTACGAAACTGGGTATTCAACAGAGGGATTTATAAATAGGTCAAGTCGGTCGGTCATTCGTTTCCCTTTTTACGCGTGATCGTGGACACACCAGCGCTGCTTTCTTGTCTGTGTCTGCTTGTATGCGCGTCAAGTTACGCGTGGACATATACGAGGCGTTAGACGATGGCGTTCGGCAACAATGCAGTAAGACTTTCGCTTTGGGCATATGTAAGTGGCGCAAGTCTTACCTTATTGTTGCCGAACGCCATCGTCCAACTGATACTTGTGCTCAAGGTGTGGCCAGTAACCCGATGTTGTACAGCCTTGCTTTCTGCAAATGAAATACTTTAATTTGCCGTTTACTAGACATTCATGCACACATGCATACATCTACTCCTATCTGATGCATGTAAGCTACTTACGTAAGGTGTTCCTGGTTGGTGTGAACGTTCCTCATGTTCCAGTAAGACTTCCACAGCTTCCACAAATTCTTCGCTGATGGCGTGCAGCAAAGCATCTTTGGTTTGAACGTTTGACTGGAGAAGCAATTGCAACAATTCCAAATTTTCATTCTCGATTGCAATGATGAGTGCAGAACGACCAAGAGGATCACAACAATCGATGTTAAGATTCGAAGCCCTAGAATACGACAGACATCTGCAGAAGAAAACAGAAGTTACAATTCTAAGCAAAAACCGTACTGGTTGGGCCGAAAATACTGGGGTGGAGGGGAAGAAACCAAACTTCTGAGTCGGAAAGATGAGTTTAAACAGAAGACAGAATGATAATACCAGATAGACTAAAAATATAGAAATAGTAAAAAATGGTCTTCCAGTTGGATAAAATCGGGTATCCAGTTGGAAATTTCAGCCTTACACTCCCCCCCCCCCCTGACCCGGTCCGAATAGTTTGTCTTTGATACATCCCTGTGTTTTTGCCAGTATAGGTCCAGCAGCAATTTTGGGCTCTTCATTGGGCTCGCAAATTAAATACAAGATAAATGGCCATGACATCTGCACCATTACATAAAAATGTATAGAGCCATCAATACCGTTACATATAGTTGTGTAGACATGTACACCACTACATATAAATGTGTAGAAACATCTATGCTGCTGCATATAAATGTGTAGAGACATCAGTGCCGATACACAGAAATGTGTAGAATAACATGGCTCCCCAGACTCTTATTAACGGGATGGCTATGCTCTGCTGGTCTTGGCTAATCTTTTGCGAGTTTGGCATATGTGCCACTACATTTTTGTGTGTAGAGATGCCTGCGTTGCTACATATAAATGTGTAGACATCTACACTGCTGCATCTCTCCATGAGAGACATTTGCACAATGCGTAGTCTCGACACAACTACATATAACCATGTTGACATATGCGTTGCTACACATAAATGTATATAGTCATCTGCAACCCTGCATGTAAATGTATAGGCTCTATACAACTACATATAAATGTGCAGACATCTGTGCCGCTACATATAAATGTGGAGACATTTGATCTGGTACATATAATTGTGTAGTCTACACACAACGACATATAAACGTGGAGAGACATCTGCTCCACTACATGTAAATGTATAGTGAGATCTGTGCCAATAACGTATAAAACTGAAGACATCTGCACCGTTACATAAAAATGTATAGAGCCATCAATACCGTTGCATATAGTTGTATAGACATGTACACCACTACATATAAATGTGTAGAAACATCTATGCTGCTGCATATAAATGTGTAGAGACATGAGTGCTGATACACAGAAATGTGTAGAAAAACATCTGCACTGCTATACACATAAATGTACAGAAACATCTGCGTTTGCTACACACTAAGCCACTACACGTAAAGCGTGGAGACATCCGCACCAATACATATATGCATACTTGTACGGAAACATCTGTGCCAATACATGTGTAGGTACCTGCGCTGCTAAGCAAAAAATGTGTAGAGACTTACAACTTTGTGCTTGTTAAATATGTAGAGACACGAGGACTCAAAAAATTGTTAAATGTTTAGGTGCCAAGTTGGCTTCCAAAGCAATAGTATTTAGTCGTCAATAGAAAAAATAAACAAGATGGTGGTAATTAAAAAATATTACAATTTTATAATTTGCAATTGGCAAGCATACTTGTTTATAAGGATTAAACATCAGGGTTCGTACCAGTGCTTATAAGCCTTAGAAGCCCTCATTTTTCACTTTACCATTTGTAAGGCCTTACAAGTCCTTGAAAATTAAAAAATGTAGTACTTGGGCCTTGAAAGTCCTTCTTTTAACTTCCGTACCAATTGATTAAAGCTTCTGCTGGCAGTTTTTGTTTATTTATTATTTCAAATTTATTTTCTTAAAATCAGCTGTACTTAAATCAACTTTAAGGCTATGTGCGTAAAGCGTTTGGCGATTTCGTTCAAAAATCCAGGAAACTTTTCTATGGCAATGTGAGAAGACAAGCACTTATTGTGCCATTTAAATATGAAAGCTTTTTTGATATTGTGGAACTCAAGAACCAAAGTTTTGTTAATGGTCTTTGATAGTCTTGTTTTTAATGCTTGGCGATTCTGCAAAGGGTACTTATATTTCGTAAGTCTAGGTACTTAAAGGTCCATTTAAGTCCTTGAAATCCATTCAACTGGAGTGGTACGAACACTAAAACATACAATCAGTGTATGTAGTAACACCCAAAATGAACTCCCTGATGATGCCTCCAGCTGTTGGAGGCAAGGTTGAAGCCAAAATCAGTTGACTAGTGAAAAGGGCATTCTAAGTCCAGTGTTGATTGCTGTGTGTGGACTACTCTGTCAGTTTTGGTGTGCAAACCTAATGGGGACGTTAGGGTAATAGGGAATTACACTAGCACAGTTAATCCGCAATTGGAAATAAGTGTACCATCCGTACCATCCACAGAAGATCTGTTCAGTCAGCTTGCAGGTTATGACACTTTTTCGATTAACGCATTACTGCAGATTGACCTCAATGCAGAGTCAAAGGAACCCTTAGCAATTAACACCTGTTTAGGCCTATTTCAATGGCAAAGGGTCCCCCTAGAATTGGATAGTGCTCCAGGCAATTTTCAAAAGAGAATGGAAATGGTGCTGAGGCATAGCTTGGACCAACCCTTTCGTTGATGGTATTCTAGCTTCTAGTAAAGGCAATGAACTCGAAGCCACCTTCTCAGACTACGCTCGGCATTGCAGAAGAGTGGAATTAAAGTAAAGAAATCAAAGTGTAAGCTCAGCCAAGGTAAACTGAATTATTTAGGGTTTCAACTTGCCAAGCCACGAATCTTTAATCAGCTTGAGGTGCTTGATGCTATCATGTTAGCGCCAGAGCCAACAAATATTGCCGAATTCAAATCTTATTCAGGTTTTATGAATTATTACCTGATTTGGCCTCCACTGTCTCCACTTATCAAATTTTCATCACCCAAAACACCAAGGGAGTGGAGTAAAGAATGCTCTAAAGTGGTAACAAGGCAAAGGCAGCTTTCCTTAATTCAAAAGTTAGCACATTATGACTCAGCACTGCTTATCAAACTATTGTGCGACGTATTTCCGGTTGGGGTTGGCGCGGCATTGGTGCATGTAATGGTCTCAGGTGAAGATACGCCTACAGTTTTTGTCTCATAGGCCTTGAGCAAAGCCGAACTAGGCTACGCATTATCCATTGTATTTAGGCTTGAGAGATTGCACCAATACTTGTTTGGAAGAAGATTCATATTGCAAACCGGTCAGAAAGCTTTACTGTGGATGTATGACAGCAAAGTATCCATTCCGTCTATGGTTGATGCATGTGTACAAAGTTGGGTTGCAGCACATCCCCGGAAAAGAAAATTAAACTGCAGATTTTTTTTTATCTCGCATGCCCATTCCCTGTGATCCTCTTTCCAAACGACCTGGTTGACGAGTCATACCTTGAAACTATTGAATCACTTCCGATTTGGCCGACCAGTTGGAGAATTCACTATGAAAGACAAATTGCTTTCATAATTAAGGAGTAAAAACTTCCCCTGTAGATGGTACGACTGTAGAGAAGAATCAGGAGTTTATCCCAAGAAATTTCCCTACAACAATCACATAAACAGTGTTGCTGAAAGCCACTCGTCCTCTTCCTCGTTTTCCTCCAGCCAACAGAAAAAAATTATATTAATCACGACTTTTAAGTCAGAATTCCTGACGTGTCCTTTTCTTTTGAGAAAACTATTTATTTTATAATATTTAAATAAATAAATAAATAAATAAATAAACATTTTGTTGCAGGAGCAATCGAAAGGCAAAGAGTGGTGCGATCACTAACTGCTAACCCAACTAGAGAAAGTAAAGTACTGCTGTGGCTGGTTGCAAGACTACTTGGGTCTGCTGTCAACAATTAACAGAGTGTTAAAAATGTCGCCAAAATTTGGTTCAATTTAATTGATTAAGAGGATGAAGAATGACATTTACGTTCGACAGGGTAACAGTTGCACCAGGGAGCGAATCCAAGCCCCAATAACTCTTACTGAAAAGAAATGTCATCGGCACTCCCACCGGAATCAGTAATTTGAATGAGGAACCTGTAGTTCGTCCCTACACGTTCAGGTCGAAGAACGGCAAGGGCAAATTGGCCCGAACTAACCCATGCATAATTTCAAATGCCAAAATATGAATTTTGCGTAAAATGGTAATATTCAGTAAAACCGTTGAGTAAAGTGTTCAGAAAAATGAGTGTCTCCGCCTCCGATATATTTTACCATCTGCAAGAAAAAGAATTAGATCGTAAATTCCATCAGAGATGGTGCTACTCATTTTTTAAACGCCTTAGTAAACATTACGTTAAATAATAGACAGTTTTTCACACGCACGAAAGAAAAGAGTGAGTAAAAAACTATGGAATTGAAATCATATTTTTGAAGCTGGTAGGCTAGTTTGTATTGGCGTTTGTTTTGAAGAGGAGGATGAAATCTCAACTCAACACATTCATAATGTAGTGCAATGCCACTAGAGGTACAGATGTGCAGCATCCAAGGGGGTCAGCTCAGTGGTGTTGTGTATGGAAACATGTCTAAGAAAGTATATAGAAACAATCTTCAACTCTTACTTCCGAACAGATGACACATCGCCTCGTTCCACATACAATAAATATTTCTTTTCGTCTACACCCAACGTCACGTGACCAAACGAACGTCCCGACATTCTTGCAAGTTCGTCCTTTTTCAGCTTCTTCTGTTAGCCCTTGGGTCACTGACACCCACCTAGCGGGAAGAAAAATAAAACAAAATAAAAGTCATTTTCCATAATAAGTAATCAAGGACCCACCAAGTTCACATTGTCAGACTTCATTGTCAAGAAGTGTCGTTATTCAATTCCGTCATTGTTGGCTAAATTTTTTCTGTCTGTTTCTTGAATACAGCAGTAAGGTTTCACGTGGACTAAACAGTACAGCAACACTGAAGTATCTGAAACCTTACAGGAAAGTTTATTTATGTCCCTTTCTGTTTTGACTTCGAATCAGTTAAACTTAACCTTAAGCATCAAATGAGTTCGTTTTTGTTTACTAATAACTTAGGGGCATAAGGCCTTACGTGCATTGTCCGGTTTCTGTCGTCAATCTGGCCGTTTGAAGCTTTTTGTTTAATTTTTTCCTGTCTTTTTGTATGTTGAATTGATGTAGTTTTCTTTGTGAGGCTGATGACCTTTTACGACAATGCTCCTAATAAACCAAACCAAACTACTAATAATGTATTAGTAAAATTAAAACGCTTTAGTGCATAGTGATTCCTGTTGGTAGTTTATTTATCTTGCAATTTGGTTTTAATTTTGTTTTCAGGCTGTATCCTTTGTTTATTTTGGTTTCAGGGACTGATAATATTTTGAGGCT
>JAHWFP010191019.1:0-20022 GCA_023313725.1 Lithobius niger
CATCTACAATAAACATGTTGATGGGGACATAGACATTGTTCCGTTGTTAAAATCAAATTTTATTATGGCCAGTGCCATAATTGGGGGGGGGGGGGCAGTGCTGTCTCCCCCCCCTCGCTACAGTCCTAAAGTGCCAAAATGCCAAGTAAGTTTCAACCTCAGTGAAAACACACGAGTCCTTACATTGTGGGAGCTGTAATTCTGCCTTTATTCTACCCCAACCACAAACGAAAACATAATTATTAATTAAGGCCCGTATTATTGTCTTACCTTCACTTGATTCATCATCACTATAAATGCTACAGCCTTTTGAACCACTCCTTTCATCTGAAATACGTAAAAACGTTATATAGCCTATTTCAGTCACGTAGCACTCACAGCTAGCTACACCACTATACATTAGGGTGGGTTGAAAAAACCTAATTTGCTCTGATCGAAATGCCCTAGTGCGGAAAAGTTGTGACTGACCACCACTAAGAATTGTGTGAAATCTTTTCCGAATCAGTTAATATCTTTGGCTCTGACCAGAGGCTTAAAGTTTTGAAAATTCACTAAAAACATGAAATTTTCGAGTATCTATTGAAAATACCCGAATTGCACTGATCGAAATGCCCTATGCGGAAAAGTTGTAGTTGACCAACACTAAGAATCGTGTGAAATCTCGTCCGAATCGGTTAATATCTTTGGCTCTGACCAGCGCCTCAAAATCTTGAAATTTTACCGAAAAACATGAAATTTCCAAGTTCCATTGAAAATACCAGTATTGTTCGCCAATGGTTGGATCGAAAATAAAAATGTCCTAGAGTGGAAAACGTTTTAATAATCATAAACAACAAATATGTAAAGTTTTCAGCCAATCATTAAGTTTATTTGGCTCTGACCAAAGGCCCGAAGTTTTATAATTTCGCACACAAAAAAAAGCAAATCTTGTGTGATTATGTATTTGCGTACTGCTTAATAATTGTGTATGCATTAGAACTCTCTTACATAAATGTCACAACATGTAGACGTCGATTTTTATCAAAGTTTGGAATGATTTTTCTTGATAGTAGGGTGGATTGTGTGTATCCATCCCTGTTGTCGTACCCACATACGTGAGCGGATGCCTCGGACACTAGTTTCTCTGTCCGTTCAGCAGCTTGGGTATGGCATGGAAATACGGAGAAATCCCAGCCGTAAGATTTTTCGTGCATAGTCATCAGTTCATCTGAGCTCACCAGGCTCAGAATTGGGGGCGGTGTAACCTAACACTAAAACAGTTGATTAAGTCTATGTATTTCTTGGTTTCAAAGTTAAGCTGAGGTACAACAAAGCAGCGAACATTGCCATCAGATACAGTTTCAGTCTCCCTTGCCTTGATTATTATCCGAACCGCAAGCTACCTAACGTTGGCGTCATCATCTATGAGCATGGCCAGGAGCATATTTTTTTGGGCAAGCAAAGAACGCACTTCTGGCAATGACTGGATTAATAATTTCTAGAAAGTTACCTGGCAAGAATCTGGATCTCATTACAAGTTTGCATAAGTGCTTAGCACCATCGTTGATGGCATGTTTAGTTTTTATAGCAAACCATAAAAGTGTAAACCTTCATGACGTAATCCACAATCTGCTGGAAACCTGGGGAAGGATTTTTCAGTTACTATGTATAGCCTCAATATTCTGCTGGCAGTTGATGACCAACGTGAATGTGACAGCGGCCCCGGATTACGTTTGCTGAGGTCAGTTGAGCAGGGGCCTGATTGAACTGCATTTGATAAATCCAACAAATACCTCCGGTCTGTGCTCAAGTCTGACTCTGTTATAGAAAGTAGATCCGCGACCACAGATTTATGATTGACTACGGGCAACTCTTCTCATCCCGTAAGTTGTTTACCTATGGGACCGGTATATGATTTGGGACCATCTATGTATTCGTATAGGTGTCTGAGATGCAGCTCGTTTAAATGGAGGAGACAAATAACCATTGCAAAGGCCTGCCAATTTTTAGCTCCAGACGGCGAATTATACTAGATTTATGCCCGGCAGTCAATGCTGTACCATCGCAACCAATTACTTGAAGTTTGCTGAAGTCACTAATCTCCAAGACCACATACTCGTAAATGCTGTCGGATATATCAAGCGCTGTGCTAGAGTTTGGAGTCACATGTCCAATATACTGTGATGATGGCTCTTTCACTAGAGAGATGTGTTCCTCATTAATGGTTTTCCGGCAAAATTTGGCCCCGTCTTTTATTTGGGCTATTTTCTTGTCCTTACGGCCATCAAAATATAAACCTCTCAAGGCGGTATCAAGCAGAGTATTGTTTGAAGCTGATTACAGCATTTTAACAGCGAGTAGACACTGCTGAGTAACTGTTGGAATAGACGCTCTGTGAAACAAGCTTTCTATTTTTTTCAGCTACGGAGTGTGCAATACTAGAAAAACTTGGTTCTTGCTTGCTGCCAGTCTCCAGCATACGTTTACGTCTTTAACTGAAACAAGACCTTAATACATCTTCTCTTCATTTGTCAGAAGTTATTATTGCAACATATTTCAAGTTTTTTGTGTGTTAAATTATGAAACTTCGGGCCTTTGGTCAGAGCCAAATAAATTAACTGATTGGCAGGAAACTTCACATATTTGTTGTTAATGATTATTAAAACCTTTTCCGCATAAGGGCATTTCGATTTTTTATCCAATCATTGACGAATAATTTGCATATTTTCTACATTATGCAATCGTACAGATTTTGCTTTTTTTTTTTACATAAAATTACAAAACTTCGGGCCTTTAGTCAGAGCCAAATACACTTACAGATTGGCTGAAAACTTTACATATTTGTTGTTTATGATTGTTAAAACCTTTTCCACTCTAGGGGTATTTTCATTTTCGATCCAACCATTGGCGAACAATACTGGTATATTCGATCGAACTTGGAAATTTCACGTTTTTCGGTAAAATTTCAAGATTTTGACGCGCTGGTCAGAGCCAAAGATATTAACTGATTCGGACGAGATTTCACACAATTCTTAGCGGTGGTCAACTACAACTTTTCCGCACTAGGGCATCTCGATCAGTGCAATTCGGGTATTTTCAATAGAAACTCGAAAATTTCATGTTTTTAGTGAATTTTCAAAACTTTAAGCCTCTGGCCAGAGCCAAAGATATTAACTGATTCGGAAAAGATTTCGCACAATTCTTAGTGGCGGTCAGTCACAACTTTTCTGCACTAGGGCATTTCGATCAGAATAATTTAGGTTTTTTCAACCCACCCTACTATACATTAATTCTTCATTTTAGGAGAGCATGAAATGTATTACTAAATGTGGTTATGTGACTAAAATTGCTGAAATATTAACGCAAATAAACAAATAATTAAGAAAAAACGTAATAAGCATTGCATGCATTCTGAAAGAATTATAGTGTTCTATCTCCATGTTATAAAATTATGGACGTTTTCGATACAAATGCTTTCATATTTTGAATCAGGATTGATTTACAGAACTGTAAACTGTTGATGTTTTAAATCGAGTAAAAAACGATAAAATATTACATTAGGAGCATCAGAATCCTCATATTTACCTTGCATACCTGCTTTCCTGTGAGCCGCCATGTTTGTCAGGTTGCTGGTTTCTGATTGGTTCAGGTAGTTAGGACAGTACAATTCCGAAAGAATTCTCACTCTGTTGGAGATAGAACAAGTTGTTTCTCTACACAGAACCCTCTGGTGGCAAAATTACTAAACTGGCGGTGGATATAGGTCAAAATAAGACTAACTAACATACATGCATCAATAACTCGATTTGGCCCAAAAGTGGACATAGAAAAAAATAATTCTCACATGACGAAACGTCAAAGATACTCCCAATTTGCGGACGCCACTATTGGTGTTGCATGGGACGCTCTTTCGAACATGGCGGTCGCTGACAATGCAACTTCCTCAGCTACACTTGGTGCTATCATTCCTACTTGTTGCTACTTCATACGGATCACAAGTTCTCTCCTTTTTACTTGGTTGTGGGACATCACATACACATTATTCGGGCCCATTTGCTCTTGTCGGTGCTGTTGAATTGCCTCCAAGTCACACACTGCTACTTCTCTGCGAATTCTAGCATGGCCGCTAGGCAACCAAAACTCTCACCATGTTGCGATGTGCATTCATGGTCCAGCTCGTACCCGGGTTCGGGCGCCATAGTATGATGGTTCTCGTCACCAGTTAAGCTGCTGTTGGCTGTCATGATGTACAAACACACTCGAGACTTCTTGCAGGTAAATAATTCACTTTTATACTATAACGATAACAGCACAAATACACTTGACTGACTCACAAATGTCTGCGCTCACTCTCTACTCCAACGCGCCTTTCTCTGCCACACCCGACTCGACTGTCTCTCCCTGCAAGGTACACGCTCACACCAGGCTTAGATAGTCAGAAAGAACACCCGCAAAGCCCCACATGTGTGATAATGCATCTTCACTCTCATACTTACCCTCACTCTCTGCTTCAAAGAGAGCACCCGAGCAAAAAAAAAACTTACGAGATGCTCACAGGGCATTTTAACAATAAAATAACATTGCAAATGTAACATTTCATTCACACTACAACTGAAGGCATGGGTGGGGGGGGGGGGGAAGGACATAACAAAAACGCCATGTAACTGCGGTAAGTCAACGGTTACCTGCTCCAATTTTAAATGGATACGATTCCTCTGGACACAGCTTAAGCTTAAGCAACTCCTTCAACAACCGCTCAGCTAACGGGGCCGGGGAAATCTCTTAAAAAATCATCCGTCACGGGAGGCATATCCTTTTCAAACTTGCCCGCGCGAGCCACCCGTCTGGATCCTCAATTAGGGGAGAGCCGGATTTACTGTGTCCAAGGGGAACTCAATACTCCTTCCATATCTGTCAATGGGACGGGTTTCTCAATTTATGGGCGGCTATTTGCTCTCTTAAATACTAAGCGATATACCTTTCTCATTCTTGTGGAGACGAGTCATCGGCGCTGTACTTTGTGACTGAGGTTCCAACGAATCACCCGGCACAATGCTAGACATAACATTACCAACCAACGATTCACGGATTAATGAACCCAAGCTTGCTCGTGGCCAATTTTGGCATTCAATTCCACAACTGCGTTTTCCAACAGACACACTTGTCCCTTCGTTGCCAATTTCAGGTCTTAAATGTCTCCTGGCTGCATTAGTTTTACAGAACGCAAAGAAGTAAAGCCTGCATCTTGCAATTTTTTAGCAGTATCGGCTGTTAATTCATTAACATTTCACCAGTCACTGTATGGCATCACTGGCTCCTCACATTGTAATGATGGCATTAATCCATGTGTGTTTGTCGTCACTTTGCCTCGCATAAGCGCAGCAGCACAAAACACAGCCTAGCCGCAGCAAGCAAATGAATGGTTCTTTAAATGTCCAATGGACGACTGGGTTTAAAATGACCAACGGTCAACTACATACATGTGAGCCTTGATCAAATTACACAAGCAAGCAAGGGAATCTAATACGACTTGCGCCACACCAGCATCTTCCAAAAGAGGGGATTTGAACAGGAAGTATACACCCCTCTCCTTGCAATTAAACTCCGTTTACAAACAAACTACCCATCAAATTTAGCTTACAGGTGACAGTTTCTCTTCCAGTGATATTAAATAAAAACTAGATAAGTCAAGTAATCAAATTTTCACTAAAATTTCCATCGAGGTGAAATTTGCTGATTGCAGATTCTTGAATGATAAAAAAAAATTAACTAATTGCAGGTCCTATCTCAATTTTTAACTGCTAGCAGCGAACTTGAACAATAATAAAATCACTTTAAAATACTACCTTGCCAACGTTTAATAAAAAATAGGCAACCATAAGTCCCAAAGTAGGAAAATAAGGAAGGAAGTTTTGCAAAAGTATAGGATATAAGGACAGTGTAGGCACTCTGTGGCACCTGCAATTCTTTGGTAAACTTTTTAATTCAGAAAACGAAGTAAAATATCTTAGCATTTTTACAAAAGTGTACAGTACATATTGTACGCCATTCGCACAATATTTAGCAGAAAAGTATACCAAAAAAATATTACCGTTTTTCACATTTTTTTATGGGGTCGGGGGAATGAATATATTGGGTGTCATAAAAACAGCAAAGAATTATTTCCACGGTACCGGAAATAATTAGAAATCCAAAATTCTGTCATCTTGCATTTATTTGTAAAGAATAAACTCATTTTGTTTTATTGGTCTCTCCTACATGATATAATAATAATACCAATAATAATTAAATAAGTGATAATACTAATGTTATTATTATGGCGTATATCTGGCGTATATCTGCTTTTTCACTGAACATTGTGTCTATACGATGATGTTTTAGACTTAGGCCTATAAAAAAATTGTCTTATTTTTTGATAACGACATGAAAATAGTAAATTAAGTATAGATAGGCTGTGTTCTATTTTTTTTTAATATATATACTTTTTTACTTCCTTCCTACATAAACGTATTACATATTCGCTCTTCTTTCTTTTTTTAAAGTCAGTTTAGATATAATTTCCTTGTTGTGAAACACAAATGTGTTCAGCTGCAAGATGAAATAGCGTGTACTGAATATGAAGGAAACGCTAAGTATTTTTTTTTTCAAAAACAACAAACTGCATGGTTGACAACATCGGAAATAATGTTGGTTTACCGGTAACAACTTTTTTAATCCTTATGCCTCTAGCTCTTACTTCGTAAGTTTTTAAGTAAAGACGTTACCTATTTTTCTTTATAGGTATAAGTGCCCTCACTATTCGCATTATTAATAAGAATTTATTAGCAAAACATTTTTCTACTTTCGATATGTTACAGGGAAAATACGGTGATTTCACTCTTGTGTATTTGCGGCTTTACTCGTAACAACAAAATTACCAAATTACCAACCCCTTACCAAATTTCTCAAACGAAACTATTAACCACACCCCAACCGGGAACGGCGTTAGCAATCTTGTAATCCTGCCTGTCTCCTTGTCCTTTGGGCTAAATCTTTTATTATATTATATTATTATTTATATGTTTTTATTTATTCATTTTTAGCTGGTGCCAATTCCCATTTTGGGGATGCTTTTGTTTTTAGTACTTATCATAACCATACTTTGTATTATATAATGTTGCTTTTTAACGGTTTCATTAGTTCATCTGGATTTTATTTTTTACTTGGGCCGATCCTACACCTCCCGTGTCCAACACGTTTGGCGATGCCATCGGGGGCCATAGAGTCCCTGGCAGGTCTAACCTTGGTGGTAAGGCATTCGTGTCCCAATACCTTATCCCCTCACCTTCCCTTGGACAATCTGTATCATTAATTGTGATTGTCTTCTGTTTTTTAATTGAGGCTGGCTGTTAGGCAGGGTTCTTGCCTGACTTGTTGCTATCATGACAAATTATTATTATATTATAACAACAGAAAACATTTTTTTTGCAGTTTCCAGAATGCTACTTTTTTTATTTCTATGTGAATTTTTTTTTAAATATTACTGTGTTGTCGACTTTTTCAAAATACTAGGACAGACTGTAATACAAAAATTTAAATTATCGAAAGCAAACAGGGAATGACAAAACTAGAGTAAAATAAATCGGAGTAAAAAACAAGCCTTAGCTGCATTATGAATTCTTTCATCCCCATGCAATTCTTCCCCTCTCCCCTCTCAAGCAAATTTCATGTGCTGATCAGACCTAGCACTTCTATAACTACAGCCTCTCTCTGCCAACAAATGAGTGGCCGTAATGGCGGAAGTGCTATGTCTGTAATCGGGGTTGCCATACCGATTCCCGGACCACTGCACTGTGACTGAGGTTGGCGCTAATGACCAAGTTGTCGACGCGCCATTAATCCTCACTCCCCCCCCCCCCATAACGATTCCAGGTCACCACTCGGAAGAAACTTCAGTGTGTGAAGGAAGGTACTTTATACTAAGTGCTGCTTGTCTAATATTTCACTCACTTCTGATTTGTTTACAGCGATTAGTGAAGTGACGTATTTTTAATACCAACCGAGATGTATTTTAAAGTGTTATGTAATGTTAAAGTACGTTAAGTTTAAAATCACTAAACAGAAAACGTTTTTGATAAACGGTTTTTATTATATATAATTTAGTTTTCAACGCTATGCTACGAAAATAATGTAAATAAAACAAAAATATAATGCAACTTAAATTACTATTATTAGATTGACATATGTACTCAATTATTGCACTTTAGAAAGTTCTCTCACACGTTTTTAAATTGTTCAAAGATACAATAAGAAAATTGAAATCGCTTGAATTTAGCTTTTCTTTAAAAATGCAAATATGAAATAGGTAATGAAACTTGAAATAGGTAAAATTGTTAAAGCTTCCGGAACTCCCTATTATTATTGTGAGGGCATGTAAACGTTTCCCCCCCCCCCCCTTTCCTCTGATAACAAGTGACAGTTCCGGAACTTTTCAAATTATAAATTAAGCACTGCCAGAATCAACATCAAATACTAATGCAGCCTTACAATATTATGGTGAACTTAATACTGTAGAAAATGCTTTCAATAAATCAAACCGGTGTGTAACCTTATTATGCATGTAAAAAATTAAAGGAGTCAGCCCGCAAGTCAGGGTAAAACTCTTTATGTTTTAATAGTATTAGTGCATAGACTGGTATGAAAACCTAAAACCCTTTGGTTTGCCATTAATCGGAGGAACTAAAGACAATAAGTTTGTGACCCTAATAAATAAGCTGCAACACTTTTAGCCGATTACGATAACTGCTTAGCTTTTTTAAAGAATGGTTTAATAACGAGTATTCTTTAAGCTTCACACAAAAATTCGCAAATTTTCGGGTAATGAAAATTATTTTCCTAAAAACGGATACTGCTTAAACCAAAACTGACATTATTGTTTATAATCGACACGTTGTTAATATTTTCAAACAACGTTACTTACTTTTTAACAACCTAATTTCGCTATGTAAGTTCAGATGTTCAGAATACTAACAAATATGAGAAGTGCAGTTTAAGCTAATCAGCGAAATCGTACGTTAGAACTAACTTGAAAGAGATATGTATGTAGATTTCTTCCGAGTGGCGACGCGGATTCGAACTAGCAACCAAATTTCGCCTACTGATCAGACCTAACGTTTCTGTCACTACGGGCCTCTCTCTGCCATAAATAAGTGGCCATAATGGCGGAACTGCCATGTCTATGATCAGGGTTGCCGTTAACAATCCCGGTTGCCACTCGGAAGAAACTTAAGTAAGTGTGGTAAGGTACTTACCTGAGTGCTGTTTGGCTCATATTCCACTTCTGATTTGTTTACAGGATTAGTGAAATGACGTATTTGTTATGTAATGATGAAGTATGTTTAGTTTAAAATCAGTAAACGGAAAACGTTTTGATAAACGGTTTTTATTATATATAATTTAGTTTTCAACACTACACTAAGAAAATAATCCAAATAAAACAAAACAATAATACAAATAAATGACTATTATTTGAATGACATATTTGAATGACTGAAAGTTAACAATTGTTCAGCCGTAATCCTATCTTGAACAACATAACTTAATTAGGCCTACTTGCTAAGCGACACAAATCACTTGGTAAGCTTTGACTTTTCATTTAATTACAAACCAATTCCTCTTCTGCTTTATCATCATAAGCAAAGCACCTGCAGTCAACAGCCACATACAGTTCTATTAACAAACAACCCAGTAACCAAACATCACTTTGCACATCAGCCCCTGCGTCTTCCGAAAAAAATTCTGGTGCCATGTACCAAAAATTACTTCCGGTGCCGTCCCTGTAAAATTTTGCCCAAATTTCCTTTTCCATTTTTTGGCAGTAAATTCTGAAAAAAAAGTAGTTGCAATTCTAGTATCAGTCGTGAGTCTCTCCTTTTGGAAACACAACCTTGATAGACTTCCCTCCTTCTATATTCATTGCAATTGGACTGCCTGCAACCTTGCTTCTGCGATCACTTCCTCCAATTTCAACCAATTTCACTCCGAAATAGTCTTTTTCTACACCAGAGAAAATTCTCCAGTGAGCATTTTGTCAAATTCAAAGTCTGAGTGGCTTTGTAAGGAATAATAATACATAATGCTTTGGAATTTCATATGATAGACACTGGGTATGAATCTTCAGGATTAGCCAGAGTCACATGCTGGCGAAAATTGAACCAAAATATTTGCTGGTTTATTGTCTTTGTGCATAATTTGTTGAATATTGCAATGCAGATAAGAAACAGCCTCAGTTACTTGGATGGCTATCTCTTTTTTTTGTTTCCATGCAATTTGTATTGGTTAGCAGACTGGTCAAAAATTATTTTATTCAAGTTTTCACCTTCAATTAACTCCACAATTATATGCAACTGCCGTGGCTCTAAACAAATGCCCATTACCCAAACAATGTGTTTATGTCGTACGTTACTGCGACATAAACACACGTGAGGAAAGAAAGGTCTCGAAAGTAGCTATTTCAGCATTGTCTCCTTTCTTAACGTATTCTGGTCTTAATTGCTGCATCCGTCGCCAACCAAGATCATTTCATGACTTTTCCTTGAGCACTGCAGCATAAACTTTCTTTCGTAAATACATATCAAAACGTAAATAACAAAAAAATTGCTTTGTAACGGCAGCCCTTCTTGATGCTCATCTGCTTGATGGCGGCATAGACAAAGAAGGAGAGAAAAAAAGATAGACTACTGACTCCCCGCTGATGTTGGGTCTACGGGAAATGCCCTGGTAGGCATTCCCAACTTCCAGCCTTGTCTGCCTGTTGCATCGTAGCTGTATTTCCGAACACACATTGACATAACCCCATCAAAGCAGTAGTTAAATCCTTGAGTGGTCAATTTTTGTTTGGTGTTTGTTGTGGGACCCGTAATGCATAATTCAAGGCATAAACTGCTCACTTTTCACAAAATACCGTTGGAAAGAATGGCCGTCCCAACTTATGCACGCCGTATCAGCAACGTAAAGTGTGCACGGCCTATTTTGAGTTCGCCACAAAACGAACACAGATAATAGATTGTACTTTTTTGGCAGCAGAGTGCCTTGTTGATATCCAAGATGGTTACAAAAACAATGGCGGCCGTCGATTAAAGCCGCTCCCTCCAGGAAGACGTAGCCGCTCATAAAATACCTACAGGACTCAAGATAGGCTGCGTACACAATAGGCTAGACGTTCACGTTCGGGCTACGGCAGCGTCATCCAACAGCTTTCAAACCTGCACTAAGGGCGATAAAATAATAAAAAGATACGAATCTACACTCGTAATGTTGATTTGTGATAGCTGCACGAAAAAAAAAGATGATATTATTAATAATATTATTATTATTATTAGGGTAGTTTACCTTGCGGTGAAACCAGGCTGTTATAACTGCAACTCGTCACAGTGTTGCTGGCGCGAGTTTACGATCGGGTCAGAACAGGAAGCGCTTCTCGTAGCAGGAAGTTGCAAATCACGTATCACGTCCGGTTCTCTTTGTCCGAGTAGGACAAGCTGCCAAGATGGTTACCACGAAGCACTGTGCATCTGGCGTATGCAACAAGGATTCGCGGTACCATTGGCATAGGTACATTATGTGGGGCAGGTGGTAAATTAGCCCTTTGGGGTCCCCCTCCTTAATATACATGAGAGCCCATAAAAATTTGTTAAGTTCATACTTTTTCTAATTTAATTTTTATTTTCGTTATAGTGAAAACTGGGACCATTTTTCGTACGCCCGTCAAGTGGTCCCTATTTTCACTTTTATTGTTTGGACATAGAGAAATTTTCCGTTTTTTTTTATGGGCGACCACATTTTTTTAATGATAGTAGGATGGACGGATGGGGAGGCTCAATATTAATTTTTAAAATGCCGTTATAAGAAATTAAATAAAATTAGTGTGCTACAAAAGAAGCAAGTATCTTTATAAGTATCTTTACAAAAGAGGCAAGTATCTTTATCTTTACAATTTACATAGGTATACTAACCTGTCGCTATTCTCGGAACTCTGTACGTTACAGGGGATATCACATTATGTTCAAACGAAGATCGTATGCAAACATGTAGTTGTGCGATGCTGTTTTTAATCACCTCGTATCTTGGTGGCGTCAAGGATCCAGAAATTCTATCCAAATTACGGCGACAACTATCCAGCAAATACTGGGCTCTTTGTTTGTTTATCACCACCCTATATAAGAATTCTTTCTACTTCTGAAAGATTTCGTTGAAGCCGCAACAATACGGGCCGGCTATCACTCCAAGCCCTCGTGGAAGTCGCCATTTTTGACGACGGCGTGCATTGCAGCGGCGAGTTTGAGAAGCTAGTCCTAATGTGCCAAGGCCAATAGAGATAACGTCTTCTTACTTCGCTAATAACGATTCTGGTTTCGATAAAGAAAATTGAGGTTTCAAAAATAGAAATTAAATTTTCGTTAACGGAAAATGATTTTCATGTGATAGGATATTTTTTTATTTTCCATTGAAATGATGTTTCAAAAGTTTATTTCACGTTATCGGAATTTCCGTTAACAACAAATGAATACCCATATGAAGTGCAATTATGATTACTTGTCGATAATGAAAAATGTTTTCCGTGAAAAATATTTTTCATTATCTGCATTTAATTTCCATTATCGCCCATGTATTTCCGTTAACGGATATTCAGTTCTATAATGAAAATTAAAATGCGATAATGAAAACTATTTAAATAAAAAATCTGATGGCATGCCATACTCCACGATCTCCGATACAAAATCTCAAGGTGTCTAGCCTAGCAAAAGCTAATGCAAGCACTAACGCTCTTTTCCCCACGATGGTCCGATGGTGGTATAGCGAAAAGGAGGGGCTCCATTCATGCTGCAGAGCAAGAGTTCGTTTTTTGAAGTGAAACAGGAAGTTCTGCGGCTTTATGCAATATATTCATTTCAACACTTAATTTTATCGACTTTTATCGACATAACAGAACTTTATTGACCAACTGGTAAGCCTGCAAGGTGAAGGACAGTGGGTGGCGATGGACAGGTTTAGCAGAGATGCCAGGCAAATAATGGAACAGCTGGCAGATGAGGATGAAGGCATGAGGTTGCAAAGCTTGAAGGTGAGGGATGCGAGCAGAAAAGGGCGTAGGTCCGCAGGAGCTGTGAAGCCTGTTTAAGAGGCATAATGCACACACAGAGCAGGCGGCATGAGGAGTTAGAAGACGTGAACGTAGGCTAGGTCTAATTACCAAGATTTGTCACGACCATTCCATTCTAAATTCTAACAAGGTAAAGTGCTTTTAATGTAAGCATGAAAAGCTGGCAGATTTCCTTTCCCCAAGAACCACAGTGGTTGGAATGGAAAAGAGGATGGCAGAGCTGTTGCAAAGGTTTCGAGTTTCGCAATCTTTGAGTCTTGTTGACTAACCTTGTGCCTGCTAGTTGCAGTCATACGCTATTAATAACCTTTGGCGAGGGACAGCTGGCACGACTGTTGAAGGTCTGTAGTGATGAGTGATGATTAGCGAAGCTTCAAAGGAAGAAGTTGAGGGGCAGCAGGCAGCAAAGGATCAAGCATGAGCACGATGGCGTTAAAACCCCCTGATGATGGTTAAAATCTCCCTTTGTTAAACCAAATCAGACAAATTTTCCCAATGCGTTTATGTTTTTTCTTTTGGATTATTAAAACAACATCACATACCTTTTGCTTGAGCGAGAAAAATGCGTTCCCTTAACAGGGGCTGGTGAAAGTGGAAATGCCGTAAACAGAACGAAACTTGAACCGCAGACAACACGTATACGACCCATGTGACTTAGGCCAAGGGGAGTGTTTTTGCAGTCTGGATGAATCCTCAGAATAAGCTACGTTTTCCAGGTCGAACGCCACCCTGTTGAAGCAGCACATACATTGATCATTCCACTTGCTGAAACAGCAGCAAACTATAGAGCTGAAGATGTCGTGCTCATTAATTTACAGTCATTACACTTAGGAGCAAGAGACAGAGGTTGGGAACGAGCGCCAGAAGTTGGTGGTAGCACACAAATGAACTGTAGTGCAGTAGGCTACTTGAAGCGCTTCACAAAAGAGATAGGCCTAAGCTTAAGATGTAAGAGGCGCGAATAATGTTGTTGCTTTATGTGTTGTTTCTTTTTAATGTTGAAATAAACATAACCAAACGCCTGCGAGTTGCAGTCATTCTGTCAATTAACAACATTCGGCAAGGGCAGTAGTTGAAAAGAGCCTTGGTCCAAATTAGCTGTAACGACGTCAGGTGAGGGACAGCAGGCACGTCGATGAACGTTTGCATGGCAGATGAGGGACAGTAGGCTTCAATGCAGGCGAAAGATGAGGGGACAGCAGGCTTCAAAGCAAGCGAAAGCTGAGGGACAGCAGGCTTCAATGGACGAGGGTTAGCGACAGTCAGTGAAGTCCGATGATGAGCGGGAGAAAAACGGTTGTAAAAATGTGTTGTCGGAAAACTGCGACGAAACTCAGCAAATGATAAGTAAGGTAGAAGGTGGGTTAAAAGTGCTGCAAATAACAAACAGAGAGGGACAGAAGCAGCAAGAGAAAACGTGACAGCTGCTTGATGGTCAAAGCGGGAATAGCAGTCGTATACAGTCGGTGAGAAAGAGGCAGGAAAGGCAGCAACGATGGGCAGCGATCTACACGGAGGCGGGCAGCAGCAAGGCTGGAATGGTTGGAAAAGGGCCGCAGACAGTGTGCGGTGGTTGGCCGGACGGGCGGGAGTGATGAGCAGATGAGAGACGATGAAAACAGCCAACGGTGGTCATGCCGTGGGCAGGAAACTGTTAGCCATTCTGGCAGATTCTGAGTTGAGTCGGGAAGCGGCGCGTCGACGGGCGGTCGGAGTCGACCAAAAAGGTGACGATGCACGGCATGGGCGGACAGCGACGGGGGATGTCTTGATGGCTGCAGAGACGATGGAGGTGCAGACGATGGTTTGACAGGAGAAAGCTTGATTAGTTGCCAGGAGGAGGAGGCAGTGGGCGGATGGCAAGAAACGACCGAATCAATCTTCTTTTGCAGCAGGAGATCAGCGTCGGGCCACGAGTCCATGTGAATGTGAGTCAAAGAGACAACAATTCCGTGAGTAGGCTATCTTTCGAAAATCTTCAATTGGTGAAAGCTTCAGCAAAAAGTAAAAAAGAAAGAAATCACAAGGTAAAGGGTAAATGAAGCAAGTAGTCTGCACTAAAGACCAGGATACACAACACACTAGTCTGAGAAAGAAAGAAAAGACAACTGCCCCGACTGGGACTCAAACCCAGAACATCCCGTTTACTAGCCGGGCGCTCTAACCACTGTGCTACCGGGGCGGGTACTGGCTACAGGCTCCAACTGAGATAAGTAGCTGTTCAAATTTTCGCAGTGGTAACCTAGAGATCACAAACATACATACAAGGAGGGAAATCAGCAATGCTTGTTGGCCTCCACACTAGAAGTAGTAAAGTAGTAAAGTGTGGAGGCCAAGAAGCAATGTTGCTTTCCCTCATTGTATGTATGTTTGTGATCTCTAGGTCACCACTGAGAAAGATTGAACAGCTACTTAGCTCGGCTGGAGCCTGTAGCCAGTACCCGCCCCGGTAGCGCAGTGATTAGAGCCCCCGGCTAGTAGACGGGATGTCCTGGGTTCGAGTCCCAGTCGGGGCAGTTGTCTTTTCTTTCTTTCTCAGACTAGTGTATTGTGTATCCTCACAAGGACAGTCTTTAATGCATACTGCTTACTTCAGCTAAAGATCGGTGAAAGTTGTGACGAAAGAAAGGCAAAAGATCTTGAGGGTGCGTGCTGGAAATGCTGTGTTCTTTAGGGGCGAAAGATGAAAGACGAAAGATGGGAGGGTAACAGCTGCGGTGCGTCATGGCCAGAGGCTGGAGGAAAAGAGATGGCTGGCTGACGCCGTAACTCCATTTATGGAGGGTCTGCACCTGCTAGCGCATGTGCCGATGGGTAGCTGAGCTGGGGGTATCCAGAGAGTTTTGATTCCTCCAGGGTAACAGAGCATCAGGAAACGAATGCAAGAAATTTACAGGTAGTGGATATGTCCTTGCCGGCAACTAGAAAATTAAATTGATGTAGAACTAAGCTGAAATTGAAATCAGCTTAAAGAGAAACTAAAACTGAACTCGAGCCGGGGGGGGGGAAGCAGCGGAGATATTTCATGCATTTTAAACAGTTAATTCAAGCAAACCATTATTGATTTAAAAGATAAATTGACACAGAACGATAAGTTGGAATTGGATACAAGACATAGGCCTAATTATTCTTCAAAAGTTGAAGATATTTTGTGTATGAAAGCCTACCAAGTTCCCATTGTGAGCTATGTAGGCTATATGAAACAATAGCCTGCTAAGGCCATGCAATGTTAATTTTTTGGTTTACAGGTGCGTGCGGGTGCTTTAAATTATCGCGGGTCAAACCTTTTTGCCTAAATCGTGATTCACCTGCTAAAAAGCACATTTTCGCCAAATATTGACCATTTTTAACATTCCAGTACACCATTTTAACCGGCTTGAAACGAGCTTTCCAATGGTGCAAATTTCAAACCTCTAGCTCATACCACTAAGAAGTTATTTGACAAAAATTAAAAAACTTCAAATACAGATGACGTTAAATAACATATTAGCAATATTATATTTTTTGTAGTCTGACTACATATTCTTTCAGCTTCGAGCTAGGTACATGTCAAAGAAATGTGGTCAGTTAAATAAATAAAAAAAATAAAATAAAATGCCTGGTTACCTGGTGTTTCAATATGCAACCTCGCCCGTAAACCAAACAATTTTGTTGTGTGGCCTAAGTTGTAATAAAGGCTAGGTAACTTACTGTTGAAGCTAATTAGAGTATGAAACAATAGCCTATAACTTGTTCTCGTAATTGAATCTATGCCGATATCTTCAGCATGAAACAACGGTCCAAGTTGCTAGGCTACTGTTAAAGATGTTTTGAGTACAAAACAGCCTACTTAGCTCTCATAATTACTCGTTTTATTTTGATGTGTCCCCCTTTGTCGGACTTAATATCGCATAATGTTGAAGCTTCTGGAATACGCAACTGCAGCCTACTACTAATAAGAACATATTGCCGGCCCTCAGGCTGGCCGGCTAAAAATGGTTTCTTTTTGCCTAAAACATACTTAACCTGATAATTTTAGCATTACATTGTCCTCAATGGAATCTCTCCCTGGAGGTTTTTCGGTTGCGTGTATCCGCCTGCTTGCATGCTCCCACTGCGCCTGCGCGAAGCAGTCCTCCTCTATATAAGCGGCATCATGGCCGATGTCGGCATTCATTTTCCTCTCAATATGTCAGGCGGTGACTCGAGAGGGGAGGGAAGGCGGGCCCTTGGTTAAGGCTGAGGACCGGCAAAATGTTCTTTCTTATTTGTGAAAATATATTAACCTGATAATTTTAGCATTATCAGCTGACCTCGTCAAACTTGGTGGCGGGCACCGATTTGACGCAAGCTTCCCCCCAAAAAATTCGGTTTGCTTGGTAAGGAGGTGCAGAGAGCAGTCTAAGGGGCTTCGATTAGGGATTGGAGCACGACTGATAAGTCCCAATCTGTGACAAGAGTTCTTGTCGAAGGACGATCATTTTCGAATGAGCGGAGAAGTGACGAGATCCGATAGTTATCGAGGAGGTTAGTTTTGTCTGCTGCTTTGAAGACTGAATTTAGGGCTGAGCGGTAGACCAGGATCGTTGAGCCCTAGAGTTTTTCGATGTCGAAAAGGTCAGTGAAGAACCTTAGTAATTCTTGCAGAGAGGGATTGATTGGATTGATTTCCCTTGCGTGGCACCAATGAAACCATTTGGACCAGTGACTGTCGTACGTTTTGTTTGAGGCGATTCGGAAGGCATCATCTTTATGTATTCCTGCCTTTTTGAGAAGTTTGATGTTAGTAGCCACGTGTGAAGGTTTAGGTTGGCAAGGTGTGGGTGTAGTTTCGTGCCCTTTTGTTGAGACAGAAGATCTGGTTGAAGAGGGAGGCTTCTTGGGGAGTCGACTAGTAGAGACAGTAGGAGTGGAAACCATGCTGCTGACGGCTAAAGGGGGGGCTTTCCTCGGCTTTTTGTAGAACTTGTGGAAGGAGTTTGAATGGTGGGAATAGGTAGGCGTATAGGGTGTACCATGGGTATGTCAGTGCGTCGATTGCCATTGCTTGAGGTTGGCGCTAATGACCGAGCTGTCAACGCGCCATTAAGCCTCAATCCCCCCCCCCCCCACTGCTTGATCGTCCGGTATCGGGCTGATGTAATGGGGAAGTCTATGGCATTGTGCTTCGTGGTGAATAGGTCTAACATCGGTGTTCCCCATGTCATGAAGAGATATTCGCAGATGGATTTCTTGAAGCACCATTCTCCTGTTGGGGTTGAGCGGCGAGATAGCGAGTCTGCTATGACGTTCCTGTTCCCTGGAACGTGAAGGGGAAGCAGAGTGATGTTATTCGAGATGTAAAGGTTGAGGGTCTCGGAGGTCAGGTTGTCTTCCTTCCAGAGACCTGAAATTTCCAGGTTGTTCATGTGGGCTCCCCAGCCGTGGTTTGATGCATTGGTGAAGATGAGTTGGTTGGGAGTTGGTTCGTGACGTGGTGTTGACTTGGTTAGGTTTATCATGTCTGACCACCAGAGGAGGCTTTCTGGAGGGAAGTCTTTGTGAAAGGGAAACTGTTGGTCTGTGTTGAGGAATGGACTTGACCAGTGGTCGATCCGGTGGTGGTGGAAGGGTCTTGTCATCCACCGGCCGTATGGAATTAAGTTTGCCATTGAGTCCATTTTCCCGATGAGGGAGTTTAGTTCTCGGAGGGAGAAGGTTGTTTGGTGCTGAAAGTGATGGATGTGGTGAAGGAGGTCTTGGGCTCTTTCGAGAGATGGTGAGATTGTGGTTGATGACAGATTGAACGAGGCGCCTAGGAAAGTGAAGAGCCTTTGTGGGACGAGGCGTGATTTGGAATGGTTTACGCCAAAACCCAGTTTGTTCAGAAGGAGAATTGTTTCGTCCCTGTTCTGCTCGAGGCGGGTGGGGTCTTGGTCGTGGAGAGCCCAGTCATCGAGATATGCGCTTGCATGGATTTGGTTTTGGTGTAGGTGGCCGAGAATTGGTTTTAAAAACATGGTGAAAATTCTTGGTGCAGCGTTCAAACTGAAGGGTAGACCGCGGAATTCGAAGACCTGGTTGTTGTAGGTGAAGCGGAAGAATTTTGTTGAGGATGGGTGGAGAGATACGTGTAGGTAAGCATCCTCTAGGTTTAGGAAGACTGTCCAGTCGTGTTGTCTGAAGGATTGGCGGATTGACTCCAATGTTTCCATTTTGAAATGTGGATTGTCGATGAATTTGTTCAGTGGTTTCATGTTGAAAATGAGCCGTAGGCCTCCTGTTTTCTTTGGCTGGGTGAAGATGGTGCTGTAAAAGCCCGGTCCCGGGTTGTGGCATTGGATGATCGCCCCTTTCTCGACAAGGAGGTTGATTTTGGCAGAAAGGGGCTCGGAGACTGGTGATGTGAAGTCCCGTGGAGGGGAATTTGTAAGTGTAGGTGGTGAAAGGAACGTTGGACGAAAGCCTTTTTTGGCTATTGAAAGCCTTTTTTGGTTATTGAAAGGATTTCGGGATTGTGGGTTATTTTTTTCCATGCCGGATAAAAGTGGCAAAGTCTTGCGCCGACCGGGAGATGGGAGAGTATGGGATAGTCAAAGTTTCCGGTGGAAGCTGCGGCCGCCGGGTGATGAATAACGGCTGCGGCGGTCGTAAGTTGAGGCCCGTTTCTGCTGAGATCTTTGGTTAATGCGGGAACGACTGCGTTGATCAGGCCGAAAGGACTGGTTCTTCTGGTTGCTTGGGTTATCTTCCCGTGGTGACCTTGAAGGGTTGGATGGTTTGTTCTAATCTTCTGATGGAGTCTGATGTTTGGACTTGTTGGTACGAAAGGATGACTTGTCTTAGCGGAAAGGCTTAGGCGTTCGTGATATGTCGAGGTGGGGTGCTAGGGTTGGGATTAGCCCACGGAAAAGGGTGTCCGACTCATGAAGCGGCTGGTTCCG
>JAHWFP010191020.1:0-12877 GCA_023313725.1 Lithobius niger
AAACGTAAAGTCTGATATGAGATATTTTTACCGTAAGGTTAGCAACTATGAAAATCTCATGTTATGGTTATTTTCATAATGAAATATTGTACAACCAAGTGAAAATAAAGTTATTCCATTCAGAATATTAAAAAAATTTCGTTTTTAAATAACGTACAATCGGCTAAGTTCTAAAACCAAGTAAATTCTTCCGTGGATTCATCTTCCACTTCCGAGGAATATTCTTTCTCCTCTGATGTTTCATCGTTATTGTCAGATGAATTTTCCTTTGTCTTTTCAGCTGATGTTTCATCTTCTGAAGAAGTTGAATGTAATCCCATTGTCTCGTTTTCCCACTCATGACCAATAAGATCAGCTGTTTCAACAGCCTTCTCGCCAAAGTGGTATACCTAAAGGATATACAAAAATACTGTAACACTAATATCTACAAAATAGTTAGTCATGTACATCAGAAGCAAAGCTTTAAAAAATATATATATATGGAACATTATTACATTGTGATAAAACGTCAGCAACTGACAGAGAAAAATAACCGATGAAGGGCATGGATGAAAAACAGGGCTCACCTGAAAAGCATGGACGAAAAGAAGAGATCAAATAAAAAACATGGGTGAAATGAAAAGTATGGTTGAAAAGAAAGAAATGGATGAAAGCATGAATGAAAAGAAGGGATGAGATGAAAAGCATGGCTGAATAGAAGGGTTCAGATAAAAAGCATGGCTGCAAAGAAAAGCTCAGGCGAAAAGACTGGATGTAAATCAGTGTTCAGATGAAAATCACAGATGAAAAGCAGGGTTCAGATAAAAAAAATGGCTAAAATGAAGGGTTCAGGTGAAAAGCATGAGTGAAAAGCAGAGCTCAGCTTAAAAGCATGGATAAAAAGGATGAATGAAAAGAATGGATCACATGAATAGTATAGACTAAGAGTAGGAATAAAATAAATAAACATGGATGAAAAGCACGGGTGGAATGAAAAACATGATTGCAAAGAAGGGATCGGATGACAAGCATAAATGCAGCGAATGGATCAGATGAAAGGGGATGTATGTCAAAACAGTGAGGACATAACAGCGCACGACAAAACAACCGATGTCATAACAGCGAGACTACAATACAGTGTACGACACAACAGCACATGACAAAACAGCACAACGACACAACAGCACGACTACAAAATAGTTTGCTATAAAATGGCGTGTGACAAAATAGAGCAAAACGTTGATGACGCTTCGAGCATTGTCGATGCTTTCCTCAGATCAGGGCACAAAGATAGTGCTCCACTATTTCAATACGTCTAGAAAGATCCTCATCTAACATGACTGGGAAATATTCTTTGAGATATTTACCTTCTGGAATAAGATAATTACACGCTGGTGGGTTGCGGCTGAGAATTATAGGAGATTCCAAATCTGCCCTAACACGAGTATTTTTTTCGGTAAAGAAAATTTGAACATTTTCGAAATCAGGGTTGTGCCTTGTTCCAAGTCTGAAGGAAGAAACACCTGTTGATAAACAATGCTGCACCAGTGAGTTAGTTTCAACGTGATGTTGAAAGTTGGGCTTGTCTGAAGATATTATCTCCTTCAGCTTTTGTAGACTGTTACCAACGTATGTTGCAATGCAGGAGTTGTTACTGCAAAACATTCCATACACAGTGAAACGTGTGCTCATAGGATCACTCACACTAATTTTATGTGTAGGCATGATTAAATTTTTTTAGTTTGGGCGCCTCTTCATGTTCAACGCCAGACTGATGCCATGCACTGCAAGTTTTTTTCGGACGATTTCAGAAATTCCTTTAAAGTATGGTAGCACGAGATAGTTTTTGGGGGAGGGGGCAATCATTCTTCCATTATTGCTTTTTCAAACAAGGTATCAATGTATTCTATGGGGTACCCATTCTCCACGTTCCACACAGTGTACGCAAACTCAGCTTCCAGTAGCAAAGAATCACTGGTGTGAGCCTATCGCTGATTTCCAGTGAGTTAAAGAAAAACGATGTCATGTTTCTGAATGGAGCGACGCCACCGTTACATTCCCCATGGAAGCTGCGAAGGATGACGCCATTCCGTTCCATGATGTCACGGTTATTAAAAATTTGGATAATAAAGTCGAATTTATGCACTTTCGTAAAAACATGCAATCTGCCAAACCTTACATTTTAATTCGTATGTTGACTCGTATTACAAGAGTAATGTGGTGGTCAATGAATTTAAGTGTATTGTTGCTCACACCAGTAATTCTAAGCTACTGGAAGCTGAGTCTGCATACACTGTGCGGAAGTACATGGAGAATAGGTACCACCTACGATGCATTGATACCTTGTTTACAAAAAGCATTAAAGGGGAGAAAGATTCCTCCCCCACTCCCCCAAAAATGTGCTCATGCTACCGTACTTTCAAGGTATTTTCGAAATCCTCCGAAAAACACTTACAGTGCATGACATCAGACTGGTGGCGAACAGTCACCTTAACCTACAAAAATTAACGATACCTACACATAAAAGTAGTGCGAGTGACCCTATGAACACGCGTAATACTGTTTACAGAATTTCCTGCAGTAACAACTCCTGTACTGCAACATACGTTAGCAACAGTCTACAGAAACTGAAGGAGAGAATATCTTCACACAAGTGCAACTTTCAACATCACGTTGAAACTAACTCACTGGTGCAGCATTGTTTATCAATAGGTGTTTCTCCTTGGAACAGGGCACACCCCTGATTTCGAAAATGTTCAAATTTGTTTACCGAAAAATACTCATGATAGGGTAACTTTCGAATCTCTTATAATTCTCACCTATAACCCACCAGTGCGCAATCATCTTATTCCAGAAGGTAAATATCTCAAATAATATTTTCCATTCATTGAAAATGTTAGTTTAAGAAATATGCACATAAAATAGTAAGTCACATACTCAATAAAAATAGACCAGTACCATAGATACGTATGATTGCACTTTGCACCAAAACTGGTCTTTCCGTTCATTTCGCGTCCTATTTTGTCACTTTTGAGTGGAAATGTGTGAGGATTTTAGGTTTTTTTATTTCATTCTTTTTGTTGTGAGTATGTTGACGTTTGTGGATGGATTGACTTTTTTTACTATTAATTTTTAGCTAGTTTATATTTTGTTCACTGTTTTGGCTAATGTTACTGATAACTTGTGGTGTGCTGTTTATGATACGACTACTGCTAAGAATGACTATGTGACATAATTTAAGCTTTAGTACGATTAGCAAGAATTGATTAGTCACCAGCATCATGGAGGGGGTGTGTGGGGCCACTGAGAGGGGCTGCAACAGCCTAGTGGTCCGCGTCCTCGTCTCCAAACTCTGCTAATGCTGGTTCGAATCCCCCGACTGACCCAATGGTCCTTAAAAATAAGTATCAGAAAATAATTCATGCATTTAAGGGTTGATAAACTTTTTGTTGCTCCAACATTAACCCCATGTTGCATACGGTTGCCTGCAGGTAACGGCTGACTAAACGTGAAAAAACTAAGTCCCAACTCGCACTGCAAGCTTTGTGAGGGACCCCGAGCAAAGCGAGCAGCAACAGCCTAGTGGTCAGCGTCCTCGTCTCCAAACCCTGCTAATGCTGGTTCGAATCCCCCGACTGCAGGAGGTACAGATGTATGACAAGATTTAGATTAGGGGTTTGAATAACATCTCTGTAATGTGTGGTGCAGTGGCAACCCGGACCACTGCACTGTGACTGAGGTTGGCGTTAATGACCAAGTTGTCGACGCACCATTAAACCTCAATCCCCCCCACCCCCTGCGGAAAATCTTAATAGGTCTCTATCGCTATTTCTATTTGTACTGCTAAGAGTGACTTGTGTACCAAATTTCATGCTTTTAGCCCGATGTGGTTGATTGGCACAAATTATAGCCTTTAACAGCTGACCTAAAATCATCCATCAGCAGACCGCAATGCTGAACTCACGCAGAATGCCACTACAGCTTTTAAGTAAGCGGTAGTTTGCCGGTCGTCTGTGTGCGGATAAACTTCGAATTGGGAAATCGTATTTAAGTCTACACCCAGGATACACTGAACACGCTGGTAGTCGTAAAGTTTACAGCTTAGAAGGAAGTACTCTCTAGATTCCACTTCCGAAGATTTTGGTCCAAAACAGTTTTCAGCTGTTATGTCCGAAGGAATTAAATTTTCTTCTCGACGGGTTGGGGTGAGCGAGGTATAATGTTCTCAGTTAGCTAGTTTGCGAATCTGTAGAGCTAACTGTATGCTAGGATACATTGGCATAGTCGATAAGTTAATATCGTGATGTCCAAGCATGGTCATGCCACAGCTACCTTTATTCATACAGGTTGAAAATAAAAATTCGACGTGTCATCGAGCCTCCGATTTTGCCACCAGTTGCGCTGCGAACGCGCCACAAAAAGAACTGCTCTCGCATGCGAACTGAACTGTGAAAGGTATTCGTGACGCGTCATACGTGGATTTTAAACTTTAAACACTGCACTGACACTAAATTACTAACAGTTCAACAACAATGGCATCATGCTACGTACCTCTTTGTCCACTCGACGTCAAAACACAGGTTTAATTTCATGAATTTCAATCGGAAAAAGAACCAAGGTACGTGTGTATTGTAGAGAATACCTTTGGGCATAAAAATGATAGTTTTCGTTATACTGGAGCTTTAAACAATGCCATTCTTTCGCATCGAGAATGGAGAATTCCTTCCGCCTTCAGTGACGTATGTTCTTATTTACAACAATGAAAAAGTCTGCATTGTTGTCGGGCTACGTGAACCTCGATACAGTGCCATAATTTATTGCGATATGGCATTATCTATTCTCATTAAAAATGTATTAAACGATCCTTTGACGAGGCCATAAATCGTCCAAAGACTTCAAGGATAGTCACTGTTACCGTAAAATAACGTTCGTTTAGTCCTACAACACCTGGAAATCTAATAATGAGAAGATACTACGTTCTGGTTTACGTCCGCTAACACTAATCAGTGCTATGCCGTGGGTGCTCTCAGTGCACTTATTGGCAGTTTTTGACTGTCTTGGACGTTGCGGCCCGCATGCTATACATAAAGCGAGCACTAGGTCTTCTTACATATACGGAAGCTATGGTCATGTCAAGGCTAACCATACCCTAATGTTCTAATTCCGAACGTCCCCACTGCTACAGGGCAACTCAAATTTCAATTCACTCAAGAAAATCGTGGGAAAATGGAGGTCTTTGAGACTTGAGCTCTCGTGAGACTTTTTTAACCCTGTATTTTAACATTCTTGTAAATTAACGAATAGCGACAGGTTTTATTTTAAAGCAATATCGATTTCGTATACTAGTCGATATTGAAAAATAAGAAGTCACACTCAGTGATGGGCGCAAGTCAATTCCGGACTTGGAATTAAATGACTCAATTCCACTTTTGTGGGCTTGGCAGAATTAATTCTATGTTGAACAATTCCAGGTTCTGACTTCATGGAATTGACTTTATTAATCTTCAGTTCTACTTGACTTGATTTGGACTTGACTTGGGTATTTACCGAAATTGTGAACTGACTTGGTAGAAATTGACTTGATGACCATCAATTCAGCCCATGTTGCGGTCAGGTTCACTTGATGGATTGTCATTGCCTAGATTTGATTTGATTTTTATTTGACTTAAAATTCCTTGTTTTGACCTGATTTGATTCAACCCGACATTCAGGCCAATTCCACAAGATCCAAGTCAATTTACCCAGGTTCAGCCCCAAAATTAACCAAAATCGTCTTACCGAATTTACCTAAAATTATGCTGGACTTAGGCGGAATTGAATGGAATTGGTCAAAATATTTCCTGAATCAACCGGGAATTGACTGGAACTAAGACTGGATCAGCAGTGAGTCACTGAATTGGAATTGATTTGTCAGAATGAGAAACGAAAATTATTTGATTGGAAATGATTTGAATTGCATTGAACCATGGCGTAGAACGATACAATTGAATTGGAATTGATCTGGAATGGAATTGCTTATCAACGGCATGTAAGTAGAAATGGATTTCATTTGACTTGGTGCCAACTTGATGTCTAGGTAATTGTCTCAAATCCGTAGAAATGGATTTGTGCCCATCCCTGGTCATACTAATTCCATGAGCTTGGTTCTATGTTAAATGTTAATCAATATTCGTTGCACAGGTTTTATCGAGGTGTAAAATTAAATTCATAAACCTGAAATACAGGGTGAGTCAAAAGTATCGACCCAGTACAGTTTACAGCCGCATAATTTGGTTTAGCCACCAAACAACTATCGATCGTTGGTCACCACGAAGGGAGCCACACATTATGATCATTAAGGGTTGCCCCCTAACCCTGCCCCCCTTAAATAAATTTCCTACTTCCGGTTCCTTTAGGAATAAGGCATTGGTCTTAATTTGAGATATGTGCGGACAGTTAGTTCATGGTGAAAGCAGAAGACAGCATGTAAATCGGTCAACAATAGCATGAGCTATGAACAAAACACGTTAGTGGTAATGTTGGCTTCAGTGCAAAAAATAATACCGTGAGCCGTAAATTGGTTGATTGCGTTTAATAATTACAGTAAGGAAGCACAAACGTAATGATGTTGATGAAGTATGAGGCTAGGACATGTTTGTGCACGTGTTTGTTGCACGTGTAGTCGCTGGCGATCGGCCTAAAGGAACCGGAAGTGGAATATTTATTAATGGGGGATCAACCATACTTGATCTCAATAACTATTCCACTGAGCGTCCAAAAAAGGACTTCTTTCTCGCTCACTAATTTCGGATAGGGAGGCACCAGTCACTAGTTGACGTAGACAGTACGTTTTTATGCAGACAGCACATTTGTTGAAATATTTGTTCGAACCTCGACAGGCGCTTTACACCAGTTTGTTACATGTGCTACAAACACCTGCACAAACATGTGCTATCCGAACCCTTATCAATTTCGTTACGTTTGCTATTCCCTACTGCACTCTATTACATGCAATCAATCATTTCACAAAACTTGTCAGGGTATTATTTTATGCACTGAAGCCAACATGTGTACTAACGTGGTTTGGTCATAGCTCATGCTATTTTCGACCGATTTACCTGCTGTTTTCTGCATTCACCATGAATTAACTGCCCACACACATCTGAAATGGAGACCAATGCCCTATTCCTAAAGGAAACGAAAGTAGAAAATTTATTCAAAGGGGGCAGGGTCGGGGGGGGGGGGCACCCCTAATAATCTTAATATGTGGTCCCCTCCGTGGTGATCAACGATCGATGGTTGTTTGGTGGCTAAACCAAATCATGTGGCTGTAAACTCTACTGGGTCGATACTTTTGACTCACCTTGTATTTTGAAAAAAAAATTACAATTTTTGGTATTAGGAAACTGACGGAGCCACTGTTAGCGAATAAGCAAAGCCGCGAATTTGATGATGCTACCGTTGTTTCAGTAGGAATTGAACGTCTATAGAAAACTTCTACTTTAAACTTACTTTCTTTCCAACGTCCTTAACAGTTGTGACAGCATCTGCTACTTTATGAATTAAAGCATCACCCCAGTCTCTTTGACCGTAGTGAACGTGTGGGTTTGATGATGAAGTCTTTGATGAATGTTCGCTTCTGCCTTCAGCTGCATGGATTTCTGGCTGACCGGATGGCAGATTTACTTTTTCGTCAGATGTTGATTCGTTGTTTGAGCCAAATTTCGAGTCTTCATGTTCGTCGTTCCGTTCATGCAACTTATCATTGCCTAGAAGAGCCTGGTTAGTATTCTGACAGAATGCTAGTGAAGATCTTCTAGACAATGATAAGTTTGGAAGATCAATCCAGTTATTACCGATAACTCCAAATAAAAAGGCAAGTACAAGTTTAAACATTGCTATGGTTAAGTTTGGAGAAGTTATTTAATTTTCGTCGGGGAGATATTCTGTAATTGAAACAAAAAAATTTAAATTAGTCATGTATATCTGCATAAACGGAGAACAGGTAATGTTGGTTTATCGATAGTGGAAAAAATGGTATGACGTTTGATTAAAAAAAACACTTGAAGCACTCCTTCAAAGAGTAAAAACAAGGTACCGGTACCACATATTCCGAACCACGTATGATTTGGCTTCCTGTTTCGAAATTGAAAAATACGACACTTCAGGAATTTTCACAAGGGTCCTAATATACTGGATAAGCCTTCTCTCATCCAACACAGCAGCTCCTCTGTGAACGGTTTCTGCAAGTCAGGGTCGAATTAAGGGGGGGGGGTGCTCTGGGTGCTGAAGCACCGGATCACAGGCCGAAAAGGGCCTCAAGGGTGCCTCACGCTCACGGGAATAATAAGATAAGGTACTATTTTAAATTAAAAAACAAAACTTTTATTTTTCTCCTATGTGCGGTGGAGGGATGGCGGCACAATAAAGTTTAAGCACCAGGCCTCTACGAGGCTTAATCCGGCCCTGCTGCAAGCGTTTGTTTTTATTTTTTAAACTTTTTAACCTTTAACTTCTTTGCTTTGATATGTAAGGTACCGAGTTTTTACTCATTAAATGAGAAGTCCTCTAAGTGTGTGTGTTTTGTTAGAAAACTTATGATATTTTCCTTTTTATAGATGTCACTTGCTGCCAAGAAGTCGTATGATATTTTCCTTTCTATTGATGTCACTTATCGCAAAGAAGTCTTACAATATTTTCCTTTTGTATATGTTAATTGTCGCCAAGCATACTTATGGTATTTTCCTGTGTATAGATGTCATAACCCTTTCCTATTACTTTTAACTGATTTTATATCTCAGTTGAGCTTAGGCAGTGCAAGACCTTTTTCCGTGCCTTGTAATCATTCTTTCAAGGGTTAGTATTTTAATTGATACGGATGCAAATCTATTAACGTTGCCTTTTGGACTTAAATGTCAGACTGCCTGAGCAGGGAATCGAACCCACGACCTTTAGAATCAAAGGCCGGAGTCCTACCGCTCAGCCATACTGACGTGGCCTGTATGCCAGGTCAGTATGACTGAGCGGTAGGACTCCGGCCTTTGATTTCAAAGGTAGTGGGTTCGATTCCCTGCTTAGGCAGTCTGACATTTAAGTCCAAAAGGCTACGTAAATAGGTTTGCATCCGTATTTATTTAACACTTATCGAGCATATTTGGCTTTCTGTCCCGTTTATAGTATTTCAATGTAGATTTTGGGTGTCAATGTATTAAACAAAAATTTTAAAAACGGGACTGCCCGGTTTCGAACAGGCCACAATAAACTCAAAAAGACATGGACGCTTTCACAGATGGAGGAAAACAAGAGATTCACTCAAAAAAGTTTGCTGTCACAAAATCCACATCCTGGCCACACAAACGAAACAAAGACAACCCTGGAACATTCACGTTAGTCATTTACGCATCGGAAATTTTTAGCACTGCTTGAAACACATGTTGTGGGTATGTTAAGTGTGTTGGCAGCTCGTTCTGTCATTTTGTGTGAAATAATTATTTTGCTGCTTTCCCATGTAAATGACGAATGCAGGATGTTGGCTGTTCACTTTTGAAATCAAATCGGCTAGTACAACAAGCTATTTTAGCTATTTAGCAAACCAGCACAGAAAATAAAAACACATAAAAACAAGCACCTGCAGTGACTACCTAGTCGCAACCAGTCTTCTGTACCCTTCCGCCAATCTTTCAACGAAAATGTTTAGGCGCACACCTCTATCACGCACTTCAACAGCGAGCTCTATTATATAATCTAAAAGTAGTAATCATCAAAATTGTCGTTAAAATTGTGTTAGTTTTTCAGCCTAGTTTTAGATTTTAAGCGTGAGTGCCTGTTTGTAGGCCTAATTTTTACCTACCGTTTTAATTTTGTAAGTAACAGCTCAAGGAGAATCGGGTTCGAGTGTACGCCTATTCATTCATATAACACGGTGTCGAGATTATTTTAAATGAAGCTAATACTCTTCTTTCACGGTTGTGTCTCCCTGTACTAGTTGAATGCGACAGTTAAATGTTATTATTTCATTGAGTTAAATCGAGAAAGCCTATCACTTATAAGAAAGCAACGATGTTTTATTTGTCGTGTTCTTTTAAAGTCCACTTGACTACCACTGAAAGTAGCGACAGACGGATAAAGTCGTTGCTGTAGTCTTCCCAGCCGTTCGGCTGTAGCGAAGCCTAAAACTACTGGCCACCATTTTATAGTGTTTTCGTATCTCCCTGTCATGTTTTCATTTGTATTAGTCTTATTTAATAAACTTTTAAACGTGGTAAAATCTGTCTTACCTAGCTCCGACGGCATTCGTGTTGGTGTCTCTGGGTACACCATCTTACTCTCGTGAGATGACGTAACATTTTAGGTTTAGTGTCAGTAACTGGTGGAGAGCTTATGTTTCGGATTGTGTTGCATCCATTTCTTGACTTACACAGGCGTTGCTAGAGTAACAACGACTCACGGATGCAGCTTTTAGCTTCACAACGCGATACAAATAAGCGATCAAATTTTACTGGGAAATCAAGAGCGATCGTGTTACAACGGGCATTTCATCTCTTTATTAGCGCGGTACGATGCAGTTTCTGTCTGTCTGGACTGTCCGTCGTCATAATACATTTTTAAGCCTTTGTTCGTTTCATTTTTTATTTTCCACATGCGTTGTACGCTGTTGTTTTTTTTTTTTTTTTAGGGCGCGTTTAGGAAACGGCTCGCTTTTGCATTCTCGCATCTAGAAGCTAGAAAGCGTATGAAATTCCAACATGGCGGCGGTTTCAGCTCTGCCGGCTCGAAAACGAAAAACAGTCAATAATGTGAGATAAAGACCAACTGGGAAAATTAATTCGTCAGGAGGAATTCTTCATCGTATTGTCACGGAATACAAGACTGAAAGCATTTACTAAAACGATTTCGGATTTAGCTAATCCAGGTAGCGTCGTTTACCATGGCAACGCTACCGTTATCATCGCAATTAAATTCTAGCTGCGGGGGGTGCAAAAGCGACTCGTTGTGTAAACGTGCTTTCAGTCTGCAAATCAATAAAACTGGGGATAGGTTTTCGCAGTTTTTACTCTCAGATATCAACAAGCGGCTGCAGCGACCACCTAGTCGGAACCAGGCTTCAGCCAATTTTGGAAATGCTGAAGTGCACATCTCTATCACGTACTGCGGCAGCGTTCTGTACTAGTATATATTCTAAAAGTAGTAACCATCATAACTTCCGGTTTAAAATGTGCTAGTTTTTAGGCCTAGTTTCAGATTTTAGGCATAATTGTTAGCTTTTAGGCCTAATTTTTAAATGCCGTTTTAATTTCGTAAGTAGCAGCTAATGGAGAATTGGGTACGCGATTAAGCTTTATTATTAATGCAACACGGAGGGGGAATGGCAAAACGATTAATGGCCTAATTTTCAGCTATTTGTCTTATTATTTTGCCCGACGTTTTAATTTCGGAAGTAGAAGGTAACAGAGAATTTGGTTCGAGAGAAGGGCTTCTCATCCATGCAACACCATGTCGAGTCTATCAGCGGTCCTTATGTAAGCCTCAGCATGAACTTCCATGTTAAACGTCAAACTTAGAACTCCTATAGATTCGCCCAGAATTTACATAGAGCAACGAAATTCCGTATTTAGGGTCACGTCAGAACTATTTCACTGCATTGCAAATTTTAATGACAACAATCGAACCGTTCGGCGCCCACAGTACGCCCATTTCTTGTTGTTGTTGGGACTCTTTGCCCTCACCTGGAGATCGAACCTCTGAACCGATTTTCAAGTTAAGTTCTATAGCTTAAAACGTAGGTATAGACAAGGCCTAGGGCTTTCCGCATGGTATTATTATGTAACTAAAATATTCTTGTGACGGAAAGCCAAATGGTCTAGAAACTTTGCTCTCACCTAATGAACCAATGAACCAATGAACCGATTTTCAATTTCTACAGCTTAAAATATAGGTAGTAATATCAATCAGGGCCTTTTCAATGCAATTTTTGTATGACTGCAGTATTCTCGTCGGTAGAGCATTTATTTTTGAAGAGCACTGGGCAGAAATCATTGAGTCTCGTACACAAATTCTTGCAAATCCTGCGAAAAGCATGCAATTTGGGACACAAGTCTTTCTTAGCAGTACAAATCAACCAGCCCTGGACCCCGCATGAAATATTCCCAAGGGCGCCAGCCCCCCCACCCCCCAGCTGTCCGGTACCCCCTCCCTGAGGCATGGGCAACAAATTCTTGTAGATCAAGCTAAAAACGTGAAATTTGTTGCTCAAGTAATTCTTAGCATCATGAATCGAATCAGCAATGGAGCCGCGATGATATACCTCCCAAGGGCCCTCAGTGCCTCCCTGTGCCCACTCCCTGAGGCTTGATCAACAAATTCTTGCAAATCGAGTTAAAAGCTTGATATTTGGTACACAAGTCATTCTTAGCAGTACAAATCGAACAAGCCATTGAATCCCCATGAATAGCCCCCAAAGGGCCCCCAGCGCCCCCCCCCATGCCCCCTCACTGAGGTTTGACCAACAACTTTTTGCAAATCGAGCTAAGAGCTAAAAATTTGGTATACAAGTCATTTTTAGCAGTAGAAATCGAATAAGCTATGGAACCCCCATGAAAGACCCCCAAAGGGCCCCAACGCCCCCCTGTGCCCTCCTCATTGAGGTTTGACCAACAAATTCTTGCAGATCAAGCTAAAAGCATTAAATTTGGCTCACAAGCCATTCTTAGAATTACAAATCAAACTAACCGTGGAACCCCTCGTAATTCGCCAAATAGCCCCCCAGTGCATCCCTGTGCCCCCTCCCAGATGCTTGACCAACAAATTAGTACAGATCGAGCGAAACGCTTGAATTGTGGCACACAAGTCACTGTTAGCACATGGAACCAGTTATGGAACTCCCCATGAAATATCCCCAAGCTCCCCACCCCAAAGTCTA
>JAHWFP010191021.1:2774-188244 GCA_023313725.1 Lithobius niger
AAGACAAAACCTGAACACACACAAGCCTATTGTTTTTACAAGATTTTCATCTTGCTAATAGACGTTATTAGCTACAGCTCATCTGTCTATGAGGGTGCAATTCAAATGATTGAATCCTAAAGAAGCTTTTGCAGTCTAAGGGCCGAGCGAGTATTGAATAGGGAGGGGAGCAAAGTTGGAATGGCTCTCCCCCTTCTAGACTCATGTAAAAAATCATACCCCCACACACAAACTTAGGCTTGGTTTACCGTGAAGAAAACATGATCGAAACCATGTATATTGTGATAAATCTGGAGATTAACAGTTTTATTACCACGAAATAAACATCACCTTGTTTTTACATTAGCAATTTTCCCCCTTGCTGGAGCCCCTTTTTCCGTAGAATAAAGTTGTCTTCCATGCCGAGCTCGTACCCATTGCACATGTCCGGAACTGGGCCTGCTTATATAAGCGGAACGCAGCGGATCACAATCATCTTCCTTCTTAGGGCAGCTACTGTGTGTGGTTGCTCCTGAAATCCTTATGCCACGTTCCGGTCCAGGCGTTCCGCTAAACCTGTTTAGTTCCATGGATTCACTTGTTCTTCTGGCTGCTGCAGACTTGTCGCATGATTCCGTGTTCGTGTCCTCTTCTTCTCCTGTGATTTATGATTCTACTACGAGCCGTTCCGGTGAGCGTTCCATTCCTTCAGCTTTATTCCCTGCCCGTTCCGTTCACCTTTCCCAGGCTGCCCCGGCCCGGCGTTTCGGACGGCCTGTCTCTGCTAAGCCGTCCTGGACATGGTGCTTCGCCCTCCGCCATCAGCGGTTGTTCCGGCGTTCCTTTCCTGCTTCCCGGAATGTGAATTGCGGAGCTGCTTTCGACATGCAGACCCTAGACGTGGTCGCCTTCGTCCCATATTGCCAACTGCAGTGATCTCAAGTCCTCTGGGGGCACCGGATTGCCACTCTCCGGCGTAACAGGCCTCAGCTTCCATGCCGATATGTGCCCTGTGCCCACATCGACGTTCCGGCACACGTTCTGCCTTCCATCTGCCAATCCTGTTGGCTGCTGGTTTCGGACATTCCGCAACCTCCACAACCTGTTTTCTTGGGACTTCATCTACCTCGCCTCCGACTGATCCTTCCAGCCCCTGCTGTCTTGAACTGGCATCCCTCAGTGGTTTTAATTCTGAACATTCCCCGGCGCGTTCCGGGCTTCGTTCGCCCGACTTTCTCCCGTTCTTCTTTTTAAGCATTCCCTGGTATCACTCTACTTCCAGCTGGTGATTCCTCCGCATTGTCCTGCTCTCTGAAGCTCGGTCGTTCTTCCGACTGGATTATGTTACTTGTACGTGGACATTAACTCCACCCATCTCTCCGTGATGCTACGCTCCACCTGGATTGAACGGAACGCGAATGTCTCGTTTCGCCCATGTTTTCTCGCCCCACCAGTATCTCTGCAGTGTAACGTTCCGCCTGGATCGGATGGGACGCCAATGGTTTCTTTCTTTTCTGACGCAAACTATTGTGAATACCTTGTTTGCTCATAGGTCACTGTGTACAAAGGTTCTCCAGCCAAAGAAGATGTCGTTCAACTATTCCCCCCCCCCACAAAAAAAGGAGAGAAAATAAAACACAAACACATCATGAAGAAAAGAAAACAGGACACACTCGCCAGAGTGCTTCTATTTTTCGATTCAGAACGGTTTGGCTCTCATCGACACATCACCATTTCGTCCTTCATGTCTAACATGATGTTCCATTCCGTCCTTCCCTCTACACGGGGGGTGTACGGACGACAGCCCAGTGTTTGCGTCTGCATTCATAGGTACACGGAACAGGTAAAAGATGGGGGAGGGGGGGACCTCGGCTATTGTTGGCCAACCATGATCTCCAAAGGCGTCCATCCGTCCAATTCTTCCCCCGCGTTCCGTTCCTTCCATCCTTCTACGTTTCTCTCTATTACACCTTTATCTACATACACTAACGTAGCAGTACGTCGGTTGGCGATCCTAGTGTCCAGTCCGTTACTGCAACTGTTCTTGTGAATCTGCATCTGTCTTCTCCGTCCATGGACAAGCAAATCCAACGTTTCGTTTACTGCCTCCCTCATTATTTCGCACAGGTATCAACATGGTTTTCGACGCTGACTCGGCTTAGGAAAGGCCCAACCGCTTCTTCCTTCTTGTCCAGCCTGCTGCGACTTCACAACATCGCCATTCCTGGCATTTGCCCGTGTTCCTCTCGTCCACAATTTAGGTTTGCACCCTTTCCTTATTTTCGTGGCTAGCTCAGGTGTACAATTCATCTTGACTGTCCTTTCTGAGCACCTTCGTTGCATGCTCAGGCCATCCACCACTCTACTGGGCTTTCCTCGCTTGCCTTTCTGGCTGGCCGTTCCTATTGTCCATTCGGCTGGGTCTTTGTCCCCGCCCCGCGATCTTCTCCCTCTTCTGACATGCAGTGTTAAACTCATCCGTCTTTCCTCTACCTGCTTGCCGATCTCTCCGCCCTGATCAGGTAGAGGGGCTGCTGTATCACCGGAACTGCCACGTTTCCTGCTTTGTACCAGCCACCACTAGAATCCCCGTGTCGGCCACCTCGTGTTTTGGCGCGAAGCCTTTCCAGTACTTTTGTGTCCATTATTCGTCTGGTCTTCAACGTAAACTTCGTTATTACTAGTCTATGTCGTCAAACTCTTTTTCTCCCAAGAAACCTCCCGTTTCGACTCCCAACGTCCCTGCGCCTATCGCTTTTGGTTGCATTGGAGTAACCGGATTAATTGAACATTTTGATCCTCACCCTAACTGTCAGAATCATAGACAGTTAGGGTGAGTTATCGGTTCTTCTCTGCTCTGCAGCATTTGCACTCTAAGCTGCGCACTCAACGCTATACAAACGTCAAGAGCTGCTAGGCGATCCGGATCCTCTTCTTCTCCAACTGTCTCCACCGGGGTCCCATCTGAGGAATGACCCGTTCCTCCCCATCTCTTCGCCCGCGATTTCTACAACGCAATCACGTTCTCTTCCCAAGCAGCTCCTGTACGTTCCGATTTTGTGCCTTCCACAGCAAGACCTTTCTGGAGTTTGCCCTACGCGCTTCAATCCGCCTTCAAGCCTTCCGCTCCTGACACTGTCTGGAGTCAGGATCAAGAACGTCCGTTTTCCGATGGCTCCACCATGATAGTAGCTTGCTCCCATTACGCGCACTGTGGCTCCAATACTCTTACCAACGGACACTCCTGTTTCCATACCTCCTGACCAGCTTCCATCGGCTACAGCTACCGATTCTCCTCTTTCCAGACTGCCCGGACAGGCTTCCCCTGTGAAAACTCTACCATTATCAGCACATCACCATTTCCTCCGGCCTCCATCCTGTCAACGGCACTAACTCAAGGTTTACAATTATCCGTAAGGGACATGGAAAATGTGGACCTAACTATAAACTTTATCCTTTCCATGGCGGAAGGCTTTGCGTCGGAACTCTCCTCCCCCCCGGGCGGAACGTAACACTATCTCCTCCGTCCAAGCAGCGGCTGCCTACGTTCCTTCTCTGCGGGACGAAATTCTTCACCTCCAGGCCAAAAATATCTCCCTCGCCGATAGCCTTGATCATCTACGGGATCGGCACAGCGCCTTACGAGTTAACCATGCCTTGCTCCTATATACGCTTCCTTGGGTGTTACCACTCCCAACCCGACGTCCCCACCATGGAGAGCATACCACTGTGCACGTTCCCACACCCGCTGTCTGCATTGTGCTTTTGCGTCACTTCAACTTCGTTCCCCTCGACCAAGGCCATCTCCTTGCGCTCGCTCCAACACCTAATTCTATTGAGCGTCTTTACCATGAGGCACGGTCTCCGTTACCTTCCCCATTTAAAGACGCATCCACAACGGCATAAGTATCCTTTACACCACCTATTCTGCAGGATACTGTTCCCAATCAACATCCCGAAGATGTCTGCCCGCTTCTCTTGGCATGGTCAGCGGCCGCGGCTACCCCAGACTGTGGTTATCCGCGCTTTCCGTTTGGCAGTTCGACGATGCAACCACTTTTATCCTAGTTTTTCATGGGCTGTCACGTCATACCGACGCCTCAACATGTGACTCGCCCTGTGCATCCTGCTGTGGGAAGGCGAAAGGTGTTGCCTTAGGTTTTCGGGCTCTGCTGTAAGAATTTCCGTTCCTCTACATTCCTTTTACATTTAACAAACTTTATTGTTCCGTATTCCACGAGGGGCCCTGCTCCATTTCTCACCTGACGTCTCATCCTACATGTGATTCTTGTGCCACGATTCCTCGCGGATTTTACGCATTGTATTTCAAGTAGTAATCTGTCAACCACACCATGTTCCTGTTTTATTGTTCTCCAACATTATCCACCACCTCAAGAATGTTCGTATTTTCACTGCCTTACGTTATGTTGTTTCATTGTTCCGTCGTCAGCTGAGCTTTCTGTGTCCTGCTTCCAGCTCAACCATGCTCGACTGTCCGATCATCACAAGATTCTCCTTCCGCAGCAAGGTAGGAGGGTTCTTTCCATTTTTTTTACCTATGCCTTGCTCTACCCTTGGCGTTGGCCCGTTTGTGTCTCCCCTGTACTTTTACGTCCCGGTGTTCTCCCCATGGGACTGTGGTTCCCAGGGAACGAGGCTGAGCCTCTTTCGGTTGTCTTCACCAGGATACGTTCCTTGGGGTTGCCGACTCGTACTGCGGGTGTCCTGAACCTAGCCCACCACCTGTTGTGACGAAGTCTGCTAATGTAAAAACAAGGTAATGTATATTTTCGTGGCAATAAAAAGACTAAAATACCAGGGCCTGTACCGTGTTGATTTTAGTTTTTGTTTGCATATTCGAAAATATACATTACCTCCAACCCGGCCTGCCTCCCCTCTGATGGATCTAGGTTCATGGGGGTAGGAAGAAAGATGATAGTGATCTGCTGCGTTCCGCTTATATAAGCAGACCCAGTTCCGGACATGCGCAATGGCAGGGAAGACAACTTTCTTCTATGGAATAAGGGCTCCTGGAAGGGGGAAACTGCTAATGTAAAAAAAAAGGTAATGTATATTTTTGTGTCGGTAAACAAAAACTAAACTCAACCTGGTGCAGGCCCTGGTATTTTAGTCTTTTTACCTGTTCGCCAGTGACTAGTAAGACTAGTTAAGTTAATCGCCATCTTCAAAAATTCATTCCCCAGAACTTTTTTTTTTGGGGGGGGGGGGGCGGGCGAGTTTTTTTCAAATAAATAAAACATATGTAAAACGGAAGTTACCCTTAAGTAATTCCTGATTTACGTCAAAATAACAGCGATGGCTTGCCTTGCTTACGTATTAGCAGACAAGATCTACTGGTAAGGTTTCTAGCTAAGAGCATTGTCCATTACTGCACACACATTATATAAAAACGCTTAAACGTATAAAATACGGATGTAAGCATTAATAAACTTAAAGCTCAAAAGAAACAGATAAAAAAAAGATATGTAAGCCTTCGGCTTCGCACTAATGCGTTTTAAAGAAGCCTCACCTTGTATTTGGGACACTAGAGAATCTTTTACAGGTATAAGTGCTACACTGATGGCTTGCATGACTTTTATATATATATATCTGTTCTTTAGAAATTTAAGTTTCTTATTTGCTAAAACATCTTAACCTGTTAATTTTGCATTACATTCTCCCTAATTTGATGTTCCCCTGGAGGTTTCTTCGGCTGTGTAGCTGCCTGTTTGCACGCCCCACTGTGCATGCGCGGCGCAGTCCTCCCTTATAAAAGCGAGAGCACGGACGCTTCCGGCATTCATTTTCCTCCAGAGGTGCCTACACGTCACCTCGCTCCACTGTTCCCCGCCTTTCGTCGGAATTTGGATTTACAAAGTTGACCGCCGCTTCCGAAGCTTCTGCTTCATCCGCCGCCCACCCTCGTGCTCTTGCTCGTCCTTTCAACTTCGGTCAACGCTGGGTCTCTGCCCTAGACCTCGCTGCCAACGGCTCGATCCTTCCCGCTACGTTCATCGACTCTCCTTTCATCGATGAAACTGCTCCAACCCTGTCGCCTCTACAAGCCGGCCAACGGACTTCTCTTACAACACCGTTGGATCTTTCATCACTCCGTCAGATCTCATTCTGCCAACGGGAAACTATCGCGAGGCAAAGAAGAATCTTCGCCGTTCTACCGCCGCATCTGGACCGCTTCCAGCCCCCAACTCTGCGTTGGACCTGTACTCAAATTCTTCTCGCAAAGACCACAGCATTTCCCGCAGCGAAGTTCACCTCATCGTCCAACAGGCTATCCACGGGAAAACGAAAGACAACCCGATGCCTCCGCCATCATGCAGTCTTCTGCCCGCCACGCCCACACCCAGAATCGGGTTGCGTCTACCACGTGTCATGAAAGCCACAAGCGTGACCCCCCCTTTCATCGCCCAGTACTGCCAAAAAACGAAAGAACGCCTCGCCACCGCCAGCTTCGCATCCTCCTCCCACAAACGTGCCCCCGGCCCCGGCAACCCCAAACCCGCTTTAACTTAACCTTCCAACAACCGGGAAAATGATCCACTTCACGGGCGCTCTCCACGGATCTCTTTCATGAGTTTTGAGTGATGAGTCAAGACTGAACCCGTTTTCACCTGGCTAACCTCACGTCTCGAGTGATATTCAAGGCTACAGTTCTGTCGCTGCTCGTCTCACTCGTGGTTAAACTCACGTTTTGAGTGAAGATTCAAGACAAAGGGCGTTTCCACCTCTTGCTGCTTGTCTCGGCTGTAGCTGGACCCACGTCTCGAGCGAAAATCAGTACAACAGTTTCAGTCCACTGCTGCTCGTCCTTTCGTGGCTAGAACCCACGTTTTGAGCAAATCTAGAAGAAGCCAACTGCACCTCTTGCTGTTGTCTCGACTGTGGCTGACCCCACGTCTCGTGCGAAAATCAAAACAATGGTTGCTGTCCACTGCTGCTCGTCTCATTAGTGGCTAGGACCCACGTTTTGAGTGAAGAACCAAGACGGAGGCCGTTTGCCCTTTCCCCTCCTCACGAGGTAAGGCTCCTGCTCCTTTCGTTACGACTGGACCCCGCATCATGGTCGGTGACCGTTCTGTATCTCCCATCCTTTCCCCGGACGACCGGCGTTCATCTGACGCCTGCCTGCTCCTCTCGTTCAAGGTGGAATGCCAGCTTTTACGCCGCCCGCCACGGTGTGGGAAAGCACTTTGCTGCATTCATCAGCAACGACCACTGTGTTACAAGACAGGATTTCTCCAGACGCAAGCTCCCTAGCCCTGCAGATTCCCCCTGTCAACCCGCTGTCTTCGCCATCCACGGCCCTCCACCTCCGTCCTTTCACCACCATCTGCTGTCGGGGTTGCTAACAGGTGTAACCTTATGGTGCCCCCATCAATTGGGATCAATTCCAGGGAAGTACTGAAGAAAGATTCTAGGTTTATATGTACCCCTGCTCTTCCCCCCCCCCCAAAAAAAATCATTTCTACTTTGCATGTTGCCACAAAGGTTGATGGGAAAAAAAGTACCATGTGGTCGAGCTCAGTGTTCTTGCTGTGGGAGGTGACTTGGGGAAGGGGGGAAGACCGGGGAAAGTCAACTTCAGACAATATTAATGAATGTTTGAAAAAAATGTCGACTAGGGTTTGGAGAGTAATGGTAGTACATTTCCTGACCTCTACCATTTGTATTTTTGCAAGTTTATTTACGGCAAATTTTCTTTACACGTGGTCAAACGTAGTGTAGTCCAATTTTACAGCAATTTTTTTTCTAGGCTTCGGAATTCATTTTGATGGAATTTACTTCATCGCCCAGCCATAGGCAAACTGAGTAATGAAGCAAAAAAAAAATTGTACGGTGTCAATTGCATACGATTCGTGGTAGATCGTTTATAAACCCTGAACATCTTATGGCCTGCTATTGTAATGGTCTCTAAAACTGGTTAAATATTCATCATCTCTTCATATCTCTTAAAAAAATTAGTCTCCAAGATACAAAAATAATCGGCGCGTTTATCTGACGCCGTCCTCCCGTATCGTCCTGCCAGCGGTGATTCAGACGCGTTGCTGATCCAACAGACGGAAATAACCGGCCACCGGTCACGTGATTGCGAATGCCCTATATATATATATATATATATCTGACCTTGAAAATGATGTTACGATGGCGCTGCGGTAGGTGAAGAGACGTTTGCTATATTGTCGCAACGGTTTCGGTTTCAATATTTCAATGTTTCAGTGCTAATACCACCAGACGGTGATAAAGAACAGCGCGTACATAAACTGCGCTTACCCAGAATTCCCGCAGCGCGTTGCAGTCTGATAGCTTGTCTTTAATCCGGCCATGTGAACAACTGGCATGGCCAGATTCGCTCGCTCAGCCTTTAACTATAACTGCAAAAACGAGCAATAATTTTCTGCCTGAAAGGCCGTAATGCGATCAAAAACGTATCAGTAAGACTAAAAAAAATTGGCCGCAAATTCGTGTTTGTAATTACAGTATTTTTATTTTTTACAAATGCAAGTATCGCTTGTTATTCATTTAAACTAGTAGCATTATTCAGAAGACTGAAGTGAATATAATTTGCTGGTTTAATAATAGTCGTCAAAAGTTTTGAATAGTTTCCATGGTAACTATAGGAACCCGACTTCGGAATTTTGTAAGTTGCCTTGCGTGCGCCGCAGGCGCGGTGAAAAGGCCATACAAACGTTGGCGACGCTCCTACCTGCTGTTGTGTTAACTAATCCGATTGCTCAAATACGGATCACGTGACCCTTAGCTACCCAATCCCAGCTGTCTTTGCTTTTAAAACTTGGAGGAGTTGCTGATCCAAAATGGTGAAGCCCTGTGATGCTGCGGTTGCTGTGAATTTCTGAAGCAGTGCATACGATTTCTGTTGGCATACGAATGTGATCCGAAAGGTGAGCTATCTTGACGAACGATGAGGACGTTCTGTGTGGCACGCGATAATCGTACATCGCCGTGTCGTGGTGTGTTCTCCATGCTGGCTGGCTTTGACCTTGACCAACCTAGCAATACCGTGAGTAGAATGGAAGGCAGAACTGTGTGGCTAAGTGACCGACAGATCTAATACAGTTATCGTTTTCTTGTGTGTTTTATTTGATCAACGTAATTACTTTAAGATACTACTGTGCTTGGACTAGCTGTGGGATGCTTTATGAATTGGAAACACTTTACGCCACGTTACTGGTAGAGAGAAGGAAGCCTATCTGGGGGAAGACAATAGAAAGGGGCGTGGCTAACCCCCCTCCCCTATTGTGTAAGCCTTAATCCGATGACGTCATCGTTAATCCGCTGGGTAGTCGCGGTAAATTTCTCGGAATTGAGAAGGCGGATGTTGACCTGCACCCCTGAAGGTCATGACGTCATTTTTCTTACCTTTCTTTCCTCCTATTCGTCCTATTTATTTTCCTTCGTTTCTTCTTTTTCCTGTTTTTATTAAATTAGTATTGAATCAGTAGAAAAATTTTTTCTCGGCTGAGGCGAGATTCGAACCAGCACTAGCTGGGTTCTCAGATGACTTAGTGACTAACACCCTAACCACTACACCACCACGACAAGTTGAAAGGGAGGGTTGAGTTGTTGGTCTTAAAGATAAGATTGGAGTTGAAGGCGATGACATCACAAGGCATGGAGGAAGTTGACTATTAAAAATTATCTGCTGGACTATTAATTAAAATAAAATAATATTTAAAAAATAATATTAAAAACAAGCCTCTCTACAGGGTGCCACTACAGCACAAATAAAAATTAGCAGTCTTTTTATTTAAAAGAGGCCCCTTTAAAATATACCTAAATAGCAGTCTATTAAAAGATGCCCCCCTCCCCACCCCCTGGGCATGTCTGGACGTGTCCAGGCGTGAATCTGAACAACTGGCTAAAACTAATATTACTTGCGCACAATTTTCATTTACACCATGGCAGCCAAACTGAAAAGACTTTATTATTCTGCTCAGTTGCCGGGGAGTTTGGGAGGGATTGATGCTTTAAGGAAAGCGAGCGGGGATTCGCTAGCAAAAACTTTAGACTTTCTGCAGGGTGAACGAACCTATACATTGCACAAACCATTGAGAAAGACATTTCCGCGAAACAAAACTATTTCGTGGGGGATAGATTATTTATGGCAGGCAGACTTGGTTGATGTTGAATCATTGGCTAAATACAACCAAAACTTTGCCTACTTACTCACTGTAATCGACGTGCTCTCCAAGTACGCCTGGGTTGTGCCTTTAAAAAATAAACAAACTGGCACGGTATTGAAAGCATTTCAAACCATTTTTAAAGAGGGCCGGAAGCCATCCAAATTAAATACGGACATGGGCGGAGAATTTGAATCCAAGGCACTTACTGATTTCTTTAAGAAAAATAATATTGTATTTTACACGGCTAAAGGAGAGAAAAAAGCGGCGGTCGTAGAACGTTATAATAAAACACTGAAATCTCGCATGTGGCGGTATTTTACGCACAAAAACACGTTATGTTACACCAAAGTGTTAAAACAATTGGTCAGCTCTTACAATCATACACATCACAAGAGTATTGGAATGCGGCCGATCGACGTTAATGCTGACAACGAGGCAGCAGTGCGCGAGCGTTTGTACGGCAATGACGTCATGACAAAACCTCCCACCCCCGACTATAAATATCAGATTGGTGATACCGTCAGGATCAGTAAGCTAAAGCACGTCTTCGAGAAAGGTTATCTCCCCAACTGGACAGAAGAAGTGTTTACAATAGCGAGCAGAATACCTAGAAGACCGGCCGTATACAGAGTTAAAGATTCTAATGGCGAACTGATTTTGGGCACATTTTATGAGCAAGAATTACAAAAAGTGCGAGTGGATAAAGACCAACTCTATATTATAGAAAAAGTTTTGAAACGTCAAAAACGTAAAGGTATAAACCAAGTGTTTGTCAAGTGGAAGGGCTATCCAAAGTCTATGAATTCTTGGGTTGATGCTTCTTCCTTAGTAAAATCATAATGGAGAGCTTTTACGTAATTTTACCTTCTAACGTTAAAAATGGAGGCAGTATGTCGCGTTATATTACGCCTCTGCCTTATACTTTAGAATTGAGCGGCAAGTGGGAAGTTGCACTCACTGAAATGTTTATGCCCCACTCCTGGTTTAATATCGATGAATCAAACAATATGATAGAATTTTACGAGGGTAACAGTTCAGAGGGCATGCCTCCTACAACACCTGTTGCAGCATCGATTGAAACCAACAATTCCTGGAATTATGACAGAGCGATAGACCAACCTGCTCAAGTTTTTTCACACGTTACTGAAAATGCAATAAAGACCAATCATTCATCGGAAGCAAGACTACCAGTAGGGTACTACGAAACTGTTAAAGACATTATTGAAGCTATTCACAATTCATTGTCGGAACTTGGGCAACAAAACATAAAAATTAAAAAAAAATTTAACGGCAGTATTATTGTTGAAACTGAAAGGGACGCCTACTTGTGGTTGAACGAAAACTTGGCTCAAATGCTGGGATTTTCCATTCAGTATTTAAAGGGGCTGGTTAGCGGTGCTTATTCAGCAGATGTAAAGAATGGTATGTACAGCGCCGTAGTGTACAGTGATATCATTCTGCCTCAAATTATTGGAGACACGCAGGCTCAAGTGTTACGCGTTGTTCCCCTATACGGCAACCCCGGAAATTTATTAGTGTACAGGTTCCCTACCCCAGATTACGTGCCGATTTCACGAAATAGTATTCCCTCAATTGCGATCGATATTCGCACAGATCACGGCGAACCGATAGTATTTCAACAAGGTAAGGTGTGTTGTAAGCTTAATTTTAGACCCAGCTTCAGTTGAGTAAACATGGCAGTCCCGCACGTCTCCGACCCCAATATTTACGTTAAGTATTATTTGGAACAAGCTGGTGGAAGTAATCAGTTGTACTACAGGGGAAGCCGGGTGCAGAGGGGGTTCGGTTTAGGTAGCATTTTCGGGCGTCTGTTTCGTTTCGCAATGCCTTTAATAAAACGTGGCGCTTCACACGTAGGCCAAGCTCTTGCTAGAACTGGAGCCAATGTGGCGCTCGATGCGGTTGCCGGTTCAGACATTAAAGACAGTGCCAAAAGCCACTTACGAAACATGGGTCGTCGACTGGCGGGTGATGCTGCAAGTTACATTAAAGATCAAGTAGGTGACGGCCGGAAAAAAGGACTTAAAAGGAAGCGTTCGAGTGGAGGACCTCATTCTAAGCGCAGCCGTGCTAGAGCAAAGTACGACATTTTTACCTCCTGAGATGGCGTTACTTCATCACAAATCTGCAGAATGCTGCAAGAGCGAATTGGACATTTTTGCGGTGCCTGCCACACAAACGCAGATACAAAAGGGGTCGTGGGTGACTTACCTTCCTACGGCCAACATTAGTGATACGGGACCTATTGAGTTTCAAATTCCTGCATCCGGTGAGGCTATTGATTTGAGCAATACAGTTATACGTACGTGCGAGAATTATCAAAGCAGACGGCACAGCCCTAGACGATGACAGCGCTGTCGCACCTTGCAATTTATTTTTTCATTCATTGTTTAGCCAAATTGACGTCACTTTATCCGATAGGCTGATAAGTGGTGGGAGCAACACGTATGCATACAGAGCTTACCTCGAAACATTATTAAATCATAGTGAAGAAGCCAAGAAAAGCTGGTTAGCTGCAGAATTATGGGCAGACGATACACCAGGCAGACTCGACTCAATGAACGCAATCCCGCCAGTTGCTGGCGCCCAAATTAATGCAGGATGGAATGCACGTCAACGAATTTCCGCAAATTCACGCAGTTTTGGAATGAAAGGAGGTTTACACATTGATTTGCTTCACCAAGATCGCTACATGCTCAATAATACTAGTTTAAGATTCAGATTCTTGAGAAGTCCTAATGCATTCTGTTTAATGTCACCCGAACAAGATGCAGATTATAAAGTCGAAATTCAAGAAGCTACACTCAGTATAAGGAAAGCCACGCTGTCGCCGGCAGTGCAAATTGCATATAGCCAAACGTTACAATCAGCCACAGCAAAATATCCACTTAATAGAGTGGAAGTGAAGACTTTTTCTATACCCCATGGAACACTCAACATAAATAAAGACAATATTTTTCTGGGTTCGTTACCACGGCGAATGGTATTAGGCCTAGTTGATTCCGCAGCATTTAACGCAAGTTATGCAAGAAATCCTTTTAATTTTCAACATTTTAACGTAGGCTACATTGGAATAAACATTGACGGTGAACAGCTGCCATTTAAACCACTGGAACCTCATTTTGCAGAAAACAGATACATTGAAAGCTACCTTACGCTGTTTGGTTGTTTGGAAAAAGGAGGCAATGGCATTTCTAGGCAGGCTTACCCCTTAGGCTTCACGTTGTGGATGTACGATTTCACGCCTGACCTTTGCTGCTCAGATCATCTTAATCTTATCAAGCAGGGAAATTTAAGAGTCGAACTACGATTCAGAGTTGGTTTACCCGTTTCAGTAAACTGCATTATTTTAGCAGAGTTTGACAACATGCTAGAAATTGATCAAAACCGTCACGTGATGTTCGACCATACTTCATAATAAAATGGATACAACAGAGATTAGACGTAGCCTGAAGAACTGTAATTCGACAAAAAAATGTTTCACCGGTGTTTATTCGTCCGATTTATTGCCCATCTATTTAAATCGATTTTCTGCAACAATAGTGTGCAACACTGACGATAGTACTCAACCTGGAACCCACTGGGTCGCATTTTATTTCTCAGCAAAAGACAAGTGTGCCGAATTTTTTGATTCTTACGGACGACCCCCGAGTTACTATTCGCATTATTTCGTTGATTTTTTAAGAAGAAATTCACCGAGATGGATGCACAATACCGTACCAATTCAAGCAAAGAGGAGTTACGCCTGTGGTGCACACTGTTTGTTTTATTTAAAGTTACGAGCAAACGGGGTCAGCATGAAGAATATTGTTGATAATTATTATACCAAGAATCGTAATGAAAATGATAAAATTGTTGTCAAGAATACACACGTCATACGTTGTATTCCCAATTATTGTAAAAATATGCAATCCTGTTTACCTAATTGTAAAATAAAAAAAATGTAAAAATAAAAAAAATGTAAAAAAAAAAATGTGTTACAGTGAACTTTTTTTATTCATATTTATACAATTAATATTTCTCCCATGTTTTATACACTTTAGCATAAGGATTTGTTCTTTGTGATCGCCGTCTCTTTTTTATTGTACTGTGGGGGGGTAGATTGACGTCTAGGGGCAGTTAAAACTTGCTTCCCCCGTTTAGGCTTAGTATTTTCTAATGATCCAATAGCACGGGCCATGTGTTGCCATCCTATGGGGCGTTCTGCAGTATTCGGTGAAAGTAAGTCTTTAACGAGCGCAGTAACGTTTGATCCGGGTACAATCTTGTTTAAATACATAATTTCACCTTTGGGGGACCATGATATAATTTCTGGATGCTCTTTCATTTTATTAAGAATATCTTTAACTGCAATTTCATCTTCAGGCAAACTGTCTTTGTAAATTTTCCTTTCGATTTTATCAGTTCCGACTAGATAATCATCTTCCTCATCTGAAGAGGGGGGTGGGGGGAGTGGAGCAGGTGCCGCCGCCTGCGTACTTGAAGTCGATGGTTGAGCAGGAGGGATGTCGGTAGGCCTCGCACGCTGATATACAAGATATCGTTGGAAAGTTTGTTGATAAAGATCGGATTTCGTTTGAGGATCTAATGACTCATCACTAAGTATTCTAGTGAGTTCGTTATGGATGGATGAGACTGCAATTCCATAAGGCTTTGGTTTTTGAGCAGGAAGTGTGCTACCAATACGATCGACGGGGACTAATGCTAATTTTTGAAAGTGTGCCATTATGATCGCAAACCTAAAATTCCACCCAGTACTGGGCCTAGTACAGATAATAACGGTCCAATAAATCCTCCCTCCTGATTTAAAATGCGTTGTTTCCTGGCCAAGTTCAAACGACGATCTGCCAGCTGGCGTATTGGACGCTTATATTTAACTAATTTTCGTTTCTGTTGGGGTGTGAGGTTGACATTACCTTTTAATACATTCTGGCAACATTCACACAATGAGTACACAATGTCTTTACCTCCCGCTTGCAGAATAGTTTTTCGTCGTTTTGGAGATGCTTTCAACAACAGTTTTAATACCGGAGCGGTTTTGCGCAAGCGAGCGGAGAGACCCATGTTGCTCTGTTCGATGTCTGGCTTTCAAATGACCCGTCTTGTTATATTTGTAAGTAATATAAGTGTTTACTTCAGGATGGGATAAGTTAATAAAATTTTCTAGGTCCATTACGAATAATGCTATTGCATAAATTATTATGCAGACTAAACTAATGCCAAAGGCCAGCTTTTTCTTACTTGTGCTTGGCAAAGCACTATTTTCTGACATAGACATATTGCTGCTCTTGTGGAAGTATTCCTGTGCGGAGCCTGTGTTGTTCTGGCGTATCTTGCATAAAGTCAATCATTATATACCCATGCGCTTCGGTTGTAGCATCGGAATAAGCTTCCATCAGAAATTTACTCTCACCAGGATACACCTGTCGTGCCAAATGAACAATTTGTGACCGTTCGCGTGGATTTTTAAAAAGAATTAAGTAGTGTGCATTTAAACTAATTGTTCTACTTTCTTTACTTTTAAAGAATAAATTTTGTACCATGAAAATAACTGTTAGATTTCGATGGTGGGAACCTTTAGTAAACAATTTTGACACGGTGACATCACTTTCGCTCAATAAATCATCCAAAACTAATAAATTTGTATCACTGGGGGAAAAACTTGAATAAATTTCTGATGACAAGCCTTCAATCCATGTTATTCCGGGTACTTTTGCTTCCAATTCAGTATACGCTGGTTGGTATTCACCATAGCACCAAACAATACGATTGAACTTTTTAGTAAACATTTCATCTCTGTGAATTAATAATTGTGAAACGAGACATGTTTTTCCACATTGTGAGGCACCAGCAATTAAAATATTACTTGGTGTTTTAAGACGGGATTGAAATTCAGCAGCCATCCTCACACTATGACTGTCAGCAAACAAATGAAATTGTTGAACTAGTCTAAGCTAACTTATACTATAAATGAGATGCAGTTTTTTTCAGGTTGAACAAGTTTTTTTATTTAAAAAAAAAAAAGATAATCAAGACAGTGGGTTTTAGTTTTGACTAGTAGGCCTATGCCTACAAAAAATAAATTGGAATACTTTAATTTTAAAAAAGTTTGCAACTTTAAAAAGTTTAAAATAAATTCTGAATAACTATCCCCTGGTATGCATTGATTATCAACAAGATTACATTCAAATTTTTAAAAGTCAGTTCAATTGCAATGAAAAAAAAATATTTACATTTAAAAAAAAACACAAGTTAAAAAATATTTACATTTAAAAAAAAAACACAAGTTACCAAAAAAAAAACTAAGTTAAAAAAAGTTAAGCACAAATTAAAAAAAAAAAAAAAAAACTACGTTAAAAAGTTAAGTTAGAAATTTAAAAAACTAAGTTTAAAAAATAATTTACACAAATTAAATATGTACAACAATAAAAACACAAGTTAGAAAAATAATTTACATAAATTAAAAAAAGTTACCAAAAAAATGTTTTGAAAAATAATTTACCAGTTTGAAAAATTATTTACGCAAATTTAGAAAAGTTTGTTTGAAAGTTAAGTTGAAATTAAAAAAAGTTTCTTGTGAAAATTAAGTTACTAATTCAAAAAAGTTTTGTTGTGAAAGTTTGAAAAATTTTGTTTACAAGTTATGCTTGCCAATAAAAAAAAACACTAGTTAAAAAAGTTTGAAAAATGTTGTTTGCAAGTTTAGAAAAAGATATTAACACATTTAAAAAAACTTATGCACTATTTACAACATCATCACCAAACAATAGCGCCGCTAAACATTCATCAATCCTGTACAGGTAACCAAAAGGGCAAGTAGACCCATCGCACAGAAGCACATTCTTGTCATACACAAATTTATAAGATTTCACTGTGTCTTTTGTGAACAGGCTAGCAGTTGCTTTGTCCCTAGTGATTGTAGATGTAGGCACGATAATAGTCGATGCACGGTCGGTGTTAACAATGAAGTCACGTAGAGTATTAAAGTTTAGGAGCTGTGATGCTGCATAGTTGAGCGTGATTCCTCTAACTTTACACACAGTCTTCCCGTTACTCAGACGGTAGGCGTAGTTTTTGGGTCCTCCAGATACAAACTCGGTGATGGTGACATCAGGGCCATGACATGCCAACTCGTCCGTCAGCATGCCTAGATAGTCTTTTACGTATGGTTTTAAAGAGTCCTTCCCTATGGGGTGGGTGTATAAAATACTGTCAGTGTCGCTGTAGTGAGCATTCTCGCCAACAAGGTCCAGGAAGTTGTATAAATGCAGCCTTGCGAGAGCCGTCGTAAATGCTGCAACGACTACATTTGTATGTTTACTCGGCGTGATGAATTCAGCAGTCTTCGAATAACTGACGACGAGTGTCTCTGTATTGGCCAGCACTACGTTGGTAATGGTGTACTCTTTACTGTTGAGCAGCTGCTGCCATCTTGCCATAATTGTGACGTATTCTGTTGTTGTCAAGTTGTCGCGCATGCCAAACCTCCCCCAGAAACTGAAAAAAAATAACAAACATTGTAGATTGTGGTAACAAAAAAAAATCCAGTTAGAAAAATAAAAAAAACAGTCAGTTTTAATTACCTGTTTAAACAGAGCTTTGCGAGACTCCGCAGTCCTGGGTTTGGCTTAATGTTGTCAGGGTCCAGCCGAATTCTTTCAACTTGGTAGAAGTCATCCCTGTATTGGGCCTCTAGAGTGGGGTCGCCAGCAGTCCAAGCGGGGTATCCAGAAGCTTCGGTTTTGAGCTAGAATGTTTTAAAAATATATTAACAATTAAGAAAAAAAATATTTTAAAAGCTAGGGGAAAAAAAAACAACAACAAGCTAAAAAAAAATGTTAACTGAATAAATAATAATTACTTTTACTGTGTGATAGAAAAGTGAAACCTTAAAGAAATAATATATATTTTTTTAAAAGTTACCTTTAAGAATGTATCCACATATTCAGTGAATAGGCCAGTAGTTTGTTCAGGGTCGTCTGGATTGCTTGCCTGGACACTTTCAGCAAAATGCCACAACTCAAATGTGGTGAGGATACGGTACCCCTTGGTGATGGCGACATCTATTTCGGGGGTACACCAAGTACCTTCGAGAGCTCGATCCTCTTCATTGTGGCGGCAAGGTAGTTGGTGGTTTGTTGCTGCGCATGCCTTGCACAATACAAACATGAGCTTCCCTGCACATCGAATCGGAAGTACAGGGTGGTAGAGGTCTTGTGGGGGTAGAACAATTCCATAAAACAAGCCGTAGTGTTTTGACGAGTCATATGGAGTGTTTTTCAAAACAGTGGGGTGGCCTTTAGGCATTTTGCCTGTCTTGTTAATGAAGGGATCTTCTGATAATACGTCCATGTATTTGATCACATGTCCAGGCTCGGCTACAGTATGTAGTGTTAGGGCGTTCGTTCGGCCACTATAGAAAGCGTTGCGGGGGTTTAATGGTGGCTTCACTGTGATGGTTGACAGAAAATACTGTAGGTCCGGGTCGGTGTTTTTCATTTGTAGAAAATCTGACTCCCACATGGTGACTACTGTATACCCCTGCGAGCGTAAGTAGCTTTCTCTGTCAAGCGTGCGCTCATAAAGCTCCCCCATGGTTGATCTTAACATAGGGTTGAACGTGGCTGCGGGGTATTTGGCGGGATTCCCATGATAAAAGTCACCGTAAAACTCTAGAACTGTTTGCGAAGCACTGTGGAATCCGTCGACGTAGTAGCGGCCGATCCTCTCCTCGCCACCGTTCCTCGAGTGTTTGAACGTGATGTTACGCCTGTGCTCCTCCCAAAGAATCCACTCTTGCGCTAGTACGCTATCTTTCCTAGGGCCGGCCGAGACAGGTAAGATGGCGATGCTGTCTTTAGCCAACCAATTAGTGCGGTAGGCTTTATGGCAGGCCCCAGGAAGGGTGAGGGAGGTGTGAAATGGATCTACAGCTGTTACTTCTTCAAAGAGGGTTTTAAATTTCTGACAGGCCAGTCGTAGTACAGTGACGTCATCGTTGCAGTATTTGAAAAGCTCCTCTTGCAAATTGTAAACAACAGTGGGGTCAGAATTAAAACGGGCGGTCTCACTTTGGTGCCAATCTTCAAGGGATTTTTTACCATCTGCAGGGAGTGACTCGGGTGCAAACCATCGAAGATCGGGGAGACCACCAACATAATCCTGATTCTCAGGGCGATTGAACAAGTGAGGGAATGTGCCTTTAATGACTATGTCATCGAAGCCAAACATTTTGGGCAAGGCTGATAGTTTACATTGTAGAAACGAGTGGCTATCGATAAAACGGTAAGTAAACCCGCCCAAGTTTACTTCCAGTTTTAAGAGCTTGGCACCTTGATAAACCACGTCGGGTTGAATGAAGTGATTTAACATATACTCAAGAATTAAAAAATGGTCATATCCTTTGCCGTAATGACTCAGGATTACTCTAGTAGGAGGCATCGTCTTGCGCTTTTTTTGTCTAGGTCCGGATGCGGGGGTGGGTTCTGGTTTAATTCCACAATCTTTTCGGAAAACAAAGTCACAAAAGTCAGTTGCATTCTTGAATGTAGTAGTTTGGCCTTCATCGTTTTGCATAATAATGAGATTTGCTACGTGTTTTCCGTTAGGTAGCAACATCGATTCGCAGTCAAAATAAAAATAAATGTTAGATGGTCCGTCGTCAGGTGATTGTTGTTGGATATAACACTGATGCTCTTCAGCAACCATCTGTTTACAGTTAGTGCACTTTGTCGTGTAGCACGGGATGTCTTGTTTGTGTTCGGGATAGCCGCAGTTACCGCAACGACGTATGGAATTGCAGTGTCCTGTAGTGTGGTTGTTCAAACAGTTTGGCCCTCTAAAGTAGCGATAGCAGCCATTACATTTTAAGTACGGTTTCAGTCTTTGGTTGCACTCCCTACTGTGGCACGCACTGCACATTCCCGGGCAAATATGGTCCCACGTACTGTCATGAGTAGCCAAACATGTTTTGCACAAGTAGCTTTTACAAAAGAAGCCGGCAATTGAACTAATAACATCGAAATGGTTATGGTGAAATAGTAATGCTACTAATTGACCTCCATTACCCCCGTCGAAAACAACTGAAAAATTGGCTTCGGCACTGTAGACAACAATACGAAACTGTGTACCTAGATGTTGTTGAAAAATGCTGATTTCTTCCAGTCCGCACGGTAGCAATGGTACATTTGCAGCACGATGTAATTCGATAGCTGCGTCAGCTTGGGCATGCATTCTCGTATCGGTGACTCGATCATAAGTTGTTTTAAAAATATCATTTCCTGGGAATCGAGTCTTGTTGGCCAAGGCGACGCCCACAACTATAGCCCGGGCCAGACAGAGATTATCAGTATTCTTGATAGTAATGACAGTTTTCTTGCTACGAGCCCATACATCCAAATCCAAAATATTTCTCCTACGTGGGCCTCGGAGTTCGTGCCACCCCTTTCCTTTTGGCGCTGCCGTGGTGTGCTGGACCGACAAATTAAGGGGGAGGGTGAAATCGAACTGGTCGTTAGACTGGCACTGGCTTTCTAAAAATTCTAAAATGACATCCCCCGTTAACTTGTCGTGATTCATAAATCCAGTTGAAATTGCGTTTTCTAGCTGGTCACTTTCTAACACCACACGAACTCGGCTTCTGTCAACATCGATATTTACTGGTTTGATGAGCCGAACTACGTGATCAAACGAATCACGAACATTGCGTGGTAGCTCGGCCGGCCTTGCAGTCAGACTCGGATCTAGAAATCTAAGCTCGAAATCTTCAATGCTAAATTTAAATTTTGGAGAGTGGTCTTTATTGATCAAGTCTAGTGAAAAGGCTGGTGCGCGAACGGGATTGCCAAATGTTGGGCGCACACTCGGAGGCGTAGAATCATAGTCGTCATCGTCGGAATCGTCACCATGGCCGATTTGGAGTAGTTGTCTGTTAATAGCAGCTCTAACACCATCTACAAACGTGCCATTAGAGCAACCTGGCTTTGGTGAAATTGATCTTGGAGGGACCCTTTCACAAGGGGGAGGGCTGGTTTCACTGGCCAGACCACACAAAAAATCAACGAAACTCTCGTTGAAAAAATCAGCATCATTTACACTACTTTCTGAAGCACTACTAATTGGAGCACTAATATTTGAAGCACTGGTATTTGAAGCACTGGCATTTAAAGCACTGGTATTTGAAACACTAATAATTGAAGCACTATTTTCTGAAGCACAAATTTCCGGAGCACTAATAATTGAAGCACTAGGTGCGGGGGAGTCGCACAAATCGAAAGCAAAATTGGTTTCGATAGGAAGGAGATCACATTCGATAAATTGCTCAGGTTGGGTTTGGTTAAAGGGTCCGTCGGCCAAAGCACAAACACTATCCGTGAAAAACTCCATGTCGGTTGAAAGGGAGGAAACATCATTGGGTTCCGAGTTAAAAATGTCCATATCGGGCCAATCAATGTCCATAGCAAATGTTTGCATATAGTCTGATAAAGCAACTGGCAAAACACTGCCTGAATCCGGCGACTCATCTTCGCCCTCGGGCGAGGGTTCTAATTTACGCTTCATTTTCCTGTCAAATTAAAAAAAAACTACGTTGTTAAATCCGACCAAAAAATAATTGAAAACCGTTCTAATAACTGTTCGAATTTTTTTTTTTTTTTTAGCCTACACAAAAAAACTACGTTGCTAAATACGAGCAGTTATTTGTAAAAAAAAATCACAACTTATTCAAAACTGTTTAGGCCTACACACGTTCGTCCTAAAACTGACTGATGTTGGCTTCTCCCGCATACACTCGAAAAAACAGCGTTGTTAACGCAGGAAAAATGAAAAGCGCTCGGATCACGACCAAAATCGACATGCGTCCGGGGGACAATGCTAGATACATACCACTTTGTTTTATATCCAAAGTTTTGATTTTCAATTAATAAAATAAAACTTAGTTAAAAATAAAAAGAAATGCGCACATCATTTCATTTTGCTGCCGAATTTTAAAAAAAGCCTACGTTGGGTCAACGCTACGTTGGCCAATGTTAGGTCGCACATTACCTATTCAGTTCGGTAAACACATTCGGTTTTCAAAAATAAATTCTTTTTCACAGTTCAAAACACAATTCGACAAAATTGTGTAGGCATAATCAGTTTTCACCACAATACTTTCAAATAACACTTCTAACCTAAAACCAACTTCACTGTTGTGCAAAATTCATACATCAAACCTATCTTAGTTAGCTTTCAGTGTTTTAAAAAATTAAATTAAATCTATTAAAATAAAATATGAACACCAGTAATATTCTTCAAACCTAGCTAACTTTTTGTAATAACAGAATTCATCTACGAGAAATACTTACCGGATTTAAATGAAGAACTGTTGCTGAAGAATACCAGCCGTGGTCGTCGTGCCGTGCGTGAAGTTTAACCCATGATCGGTAGGAGTTTAGCCGTAGGAAGAAGCAGTCGGGTCGGGGAGAAATTGGGAGAAGTCCGGTCGGTCGTAAGGTGTAAAATCAGCGGGAAAAAATCAGGTTGTTACTCGGTCGAAAGCTAAGTAAGAACTCGTAACCCCAGTCCAAGGGGCGCTGTTTTATACGTCACGGTTATCGATGACGTCATTGAGGGGTGTGCAAGCCCTTACATGTCGCGTGATCCGGGGATTCCCCTACAGTCCTTAGCAACGCCACCTTCTAGAGCTGAATAAAGAAAAATGGCGTTGCTAACCTCGAATTAAAACAAAGTTAGTATACTGGGGTTGCCATAGCAACGAAATAAAATGATTTTCACGTGCACCAGGGGTAATGAACACAACAAGCGAATGGTAGCCTACTCTAAATGTCTGCTTCACGTCACAGTTTATAGTTGTTAACTACACATTTAAAATTTTTTTTGGTGTAAAAAATATGCTTTTGACATGCACACTTACGATAAACAAACTTTACACATGCCAGTTTCGACATGATCACAGTTAGTATACAACAGCCATGATCATTAACCAACAAAAACAGTTTATTTACGATTGATGGCTTTTTTTATACGCCATTGCCATACGCAACACGTAGTGAACTACGTGAGCAATAATAAAACACGTGCGAGGCCAGTGACATTTCCCGTAAAAAATTTATCATTGTTGCCCCATAAGAATCTACGACGGACTTTTTGCTTGTTTGTTTGGGACGGGTCTGTGGCCGTCGAATAAATTTAACAGACATTATTCTTTTTTTTTTTTTGCTTTTAAAGGAGTATGCCATAAACTTAATATTTATTTTCTTTCTTCATCTATTTCTTTAGATGAATGCTAGTTTGGGAGGGGGGAGGGGGCCATCTTTTAGATATCTGCTAGATATTTTACTCTGAACTAATTTATTATTTTTATTTGTTACAGTGTGTCAGTGATGCTGAGTGTCTGTTTGTTTGTTTGTTTGTTTGTTTTTTTATAATTTTTTTTGTTACAGTGTGTCAGTGATGGTGAGTGTTCTGTCTGTCTGTTTGCTTGTTTGTTTTTTAAATTTTTTTATTTGTTACAGTATGTCAGTGATGGTGAGTGTCTGTCTGTCTGTTTGTTTGTTACGCATTTTTTATTACCATCCTAAAATGTATTTCTTGTTTTTGGCTTACAAGCCAAGTTTAAGTCAGCTGTCCTTACATGTCCAGTCATGTTGGCAAGGGGGTCAGGAGTGGCATAGCAACAGAGTGTCTTAATCTTGATTCCGGATGACTGGCCACCCTCCTATTGTGATGATAGAGGGGTGCATATGAGGAAGTTGACAACTTCCTGGTCCAACTTAAAACAGGAATAAACTGCATCTTTTGCAATATTCAATCTTAATGTGTTACATAAATGTTTTCCAACAGAAAGAATAATTTTAACAGACATGATTCTTTTTTTTTGCTTTTAAAAGGACTGTGCCATAATTTTTATTTCTTAACTTTAAAAGCCCCGTGCCATATTTCTTAAAAGTCAGCTGTCCAGTCATGTTGCCAAAGGGTCAGGTGCACTTGTAGGGGGAAATTCCAATGACTGGCCAGCCTCCTATTGTGATGATAGAGGGGTGCATATGAGGAAGTTGACAACTTCCTGGTCCAACTTAAAACAGGAATAAACTGCATCTTTTCCCAGTTTTACCAAGGGTAATATTTCTCTTCTAATAGGAAAGAGTTTTTGGGGATCATCTTTAAAAAGACTGCTATTTAGGTAAAAAAACTGTTTAAAGGTAGGGGGTGGGGAGGGGGGCATCTTTTAACAGACTGCTATTTAGGTATATTTTAAAGGGGCCTCTTTTAAATAAAAAGACTGCTAATTTTTATTTGTGCTGTAGTGGCACCCTGTAGAGAGGCTTGTTTTTAATATTATTTTTTAAATATTATTTTATTTTAATTAATAGTCCAGCAGATAATTTTTAATAGTCAACTTCCTCCATGCCTTGTGATGTCATCGCCTTCAACTCCAATCTTATCTTTAAGACCAACAACTCAACCCTCCCTTTCAACTTGTCGTGGTGGTGTAGTGGTTAGGGCGTTAGTCACTAAGTCATCTGAGAACCCAGCTAGTGCTGGTTCGAATCTCGCCTCAGCCGAGAAAAAAATTTTTCTACTGATTCAATACTAATTTAATAAAAACAGGAAAAAGAAGAAACGAAGGAAAATAAATAGGACGAATAGGAGGAAAGAAAGGTAAGAAAAATGACGTCATGACCTTCATGACGTCACAGGGGTGCAGGTCAACATCCGCCTTCCGCCTTCTCAATTCCGAGAAATTTACCGCGACTACCCATCGGATTAACGATGACGTCATCGGATTAAGGCTTACACAATAGGGGAGGGGGGGTTAGCCACGCCCCTTTCTATTGTCTTCCCCCAGATAGGCTTCCTTCTCTCTACTGGTAGCCTAGGTAATCTTAAGACAGATTAAAGTGATAAATCAGTGTATCATTCACTTGTGGTGCCGACATGATAATATTCGTGTATGATATACGGTAATTCATAAAATGTGCATATTTTGAGAAATGGAAATGAAAGAATTTAGTTCAATCTGGTGTCATTTTTATTTTATTTTGAGGAACATAAAAAATTCTGTTTGACTTACAAAATAGTTTTGTTCCACCTGTTTGACTTCGAAATAATACTTTTAAATTATAAATCCTTCAATTTGGAACATAGTGTAATTGGAATTTTGTTCCCTTCAGCCCTGCCTTTTTTTTCTGGGCTCATCTTAGTAATTTTTTTTTACTTGTTTTGGGTGGCGAGGACCACTATTTATAGTCATGATACAAGAGGGGGGGGGGGGGGAAGAAAAGCTACCCTGCAAAAAAATACGAGCCAAGGTGGTAAAATCCTTAGAAGAAAACCTTACTGAAAGCTTTTTTTACTAAACATTTCTCTCCATTTTAACCATTCTCACCGTTTTTCGTAAAGTAAGAAACAAAGTGGTGATAAGTTTTCAGAGGACATAAATCCCCCTCCCCTCCAACTGTTCTCACCCAATACCGGAAGCAAGAATATTTTTTTTTATTAAGGCCTAATTTGTACTATGCATTATTTGCCCCAATTCATGTGAAAGGTTGCATAAGAAAGCATGGGTGTCAAAATTTGTTTTGAAAAATGCATTTAAAAAAATCATTTAGTCTATTGAATTGAAGTTTGCGAAATGGAACCAAGCTAATGTTTTTTATGCTGCCCGAGATCAGTTTTGATTATTATCCCACATAGGCTATATTTGAAACTATGAAACCACAAAACTGAAGCATAAGCAGGGCCCCCTCGCACTAGGCAACCAGGTCGCTGCGGCCAATGAGAACGTAACCAGGGTGGAACGGCCATTGGGATCCCAGGCGGCGTGCAGGCGACCGCATTCATTTTTCACCACGTGATCGAGAATTATCAAGGGAAAACAGAAGTGGCCGCGCAGCACATCACCATATTTTTTGGCCGCCTAGTACGCGGGGGCCCTTAATGTACTTGAAAAACCTGAAGATATGAGTTCACAACAGGTATTGGCGATGAATATTGACTATACTCGCACAGCAGGTTCACTCAATACCAAATATCGTGCAATAGTCAATTACTGGCAAATTTTTAGTGACTTTACTGCCACCTTCTTCAGACCGAACCCAGAATTTTGCTTGCAGCAGCTCGAAGAAACGTCCTGTTTATTGGAGCTGTTGCGAGCAGAATTCTGGGTTTGGCCTGAAGAAGGTGCCAGTAAAAGGCAACTGGAAAAGTAAAGTAAAATGACGGTGATGTCAATCTACAAGAATGTTGACTATATGCACTTGGAAAGTAAGTACATAAATAAATAATGTACATAAAAACTAACCTAGAGCAGTAGAGTAAGATTAAGCCACCTTTTTTATTATGATACTGTATATGCTATTTCATGAAGCGACATTCCTTCGAACCAAAAACAAGCCCCCTTTAGATAGGTACGTTGTCCTGCCATATTATGAGGTACGGTGGCATTTACAGCGGGGCAGGTACACACCAGCTGAGTCGCATCACTGGAAGGAACCATGAAAGCAAGCTACATACATTTTACTTCTACAACTAGCTAACATTATATCTCGTTTTCTGTTGGTTCAGGCTACTGCTGATGTCGTTTTTTGTTGGCTTTTTGAAATTAGTAGGCTAGGCCTAGAAACAATTCTATTTTGCTTTAATGCTTGGTTCGCAATCGCGTTTGGTTAACGAAGACTATTTTTCAACTAAAAAAAAAAAAACCATTGTAATTAGGCCTAGCCAATAAAAAAAATATTTTAGCATATTTGGCATTATTGCACTGTTGGCTAAGAAAAAGAAGTTTGGTTGCCGTAACATTGTGAAAACTGGTGTAAGTTGATAATCGATAGCGTAATTTTTTTTACTAGGCCTATTTTTTTTTATTATCAGGAAAATTTCACAAAATCAGGTATTTTTATAAAGTCAAACCCAATTTTAGGAAGTTCAAACTTTGTTTCGTAGTTTATATATGCAGTAGCGTAATTTTTTGCTTCATAGTATGGGCTGGAAAATTATAGGAACTGCTGATAAAAGCTTTTTTCTGTCACTTGCATGTCACCATGGAGGAAGGTTTGGTAACCAAACTTAATTTTTTTAGGCATGAAATGAATGCATAGGTTAACCGCTCCTATGTAAGAAAAAAAACATGTTATTTTTCATCGTTTCATTTTATGTTGCTGACATGTTAAAGCATTGATATAGGATTTTTTTTATCGATAGCCTAGCCTACTACGCGTGCCAGTTTTAAAAAGTGGTATTGGAATAGATTAACTTTACCAAAATGTTGTCTATTTTGACATTCGAATAGGCCTAAGCTACACCATTTTAAACATGTTCAGACAGTGTTTGAAAGCTGCTGATGTCTAGTTGGAAGCTTAAATGTTTCCCAGGTTACTTGGCAAGAAGTGCCCGTAATGAAAAACAAATAAAACTAAACTCCCCACACTGAATGTTTAAGAAAAACGATTAAAAACCACATTTACGTGGCCAGGTTCCAATGCAACTTTTTAAATACCGATACTCGGCACGCCAACAGCAAACATATTAAACCAATGCAAGTAGCTAAAGTCTTAGCCAAACCTTTTTGTATAGGCTAGTTCGCTAACAAGTTTTGGTTAGGCCAAACAAAAAAAAATGTTTGGTTTGCGTTACACTGTGAAAAAAAAATAGGGCCGTTGGTAGCTTATTTTTACACTATTTTTTTTGGGTTACTAAAGCAGAAAATTTTACTTCAAAAAATGTAATTTATTATTTTTTTCATTCATTCGTGTTCATGGAGCAAAATTTTTCCTTTTTCCAGGAAGTATTTGACCCATTTTTGAGTAGTAGGCTGGAGTGTCAAATAAAGGAGGATTTTTTTTTTCTTTAGAAAGAAAAAATGTTTAGGGTCGGCTCGTAAAAATAGGGTCAGTCGGTAACGCAAACAAACCATTTCTTTTGTTTAGGTTTATTTACACTGGTAGTAGAAAAAAAAAATACGGTTTGTAAAAAGGGTAGCATATGCACGATCGGTTCCTAGTTTGGGATGAAAGCAGACTATGCCAATCCAAGAGCAACACGTGCATTGCTACCCCAACTGAAGCCATGTCGCCAGAAAGTGTGATGAGGGATAATTTTGCTAGGAATTCAAATTTGCAATTCCTGCATGTTTTATGTGCCACAATTGACATGATCAAGGGGCCCTTCCCGAAAATGCCAGGGTTGCTGACGTCTGACCTCAACCAGGGACCTTGTGCACATGAAACAATCATGCTAATCGTTAGGCTACCTTGCTTCATACATATTATAGACCTAGCAAGTAATGTTGCCACTGTTTCCCTTTTTATTAACTGATGGCAGTCTTAGAACATTATTTGCTACCTACCCCAACTCAGATAAGTTACATTTTCATTGCAAAAATAAACCGAGTCACTGGTGTAGTTGTAAGCTCGACAAACTTTCTGTCCGACACAAAGCGACTAAATTAAAATTAGCATACTGTACATTGGTATGGATTAATATTTTCCTTTACTCCATCACCATTGGTTGCTAAACCAAACCTTTTAATTGCCAAATAAAAAAATTAAATTTTTAAAAAATCGGATGCTAATTTAAAAGAAAAAACGTAGCCCAATGATCTAGGACAACACAAATTTCTAATAAAATGAGTTGCTATAATAAAAAAAAGTGCACCAACGACAGACACAACATTAAATATTCTCTGATACCTGTTGTTATGAGAGGTAAAAATATTGGCTCATGCATCGTAAAAGGAATACTAGCCTATTCAAGAAGTAATTGTTTGCACACTTTTGGACTTTTTAAAATTTTCAGAACTGAAGAGATCTGGTCATCCCCAGGTATACTAGTTCCAGCCAGAACTGGGCCAATTTTAGATGTGACCAGTTATGACCGGATATGGCCATAACTGGATCTGGGCCAAGTTTAGGTTTAGCGAGTTATGGCCAGATCAGGCTGGATTGGCCGTATCCATCCAGAAGCGGGCCAATTTTTGATATAGCCAGATCTGGCTGTATCTGGCCAGATTTGGCCATATCCAGCCAGAAGTTGGCCAATTTTAGATATAGCCAGTTATGGCCAGGTTTGGCTGGATATCCCAGATCTGGTTATCAAAAATTGGCCCACATCTAGCCATATCTGGCTGGATATGGCCAGATCTGGCTAGATATGGCCAGACCTGGCTAGATATGGCCAGATCTGGCCATATCTAAAATTGGCCCACTTCTGACTGGATATGGCCAGGTCTGGCCATATCTAGCCAGATCTGGCCGTATCCAACCAGATCTGGCCGTATCTAGCCAGATCTGGCCGTATCCAGCCAGGTCTGGCTATACCCAGCCAGATGTGGGCCAATTTTTGATATAACCAGATCTGGGTTCCAGATCTTGGTCCAGATCTGGCTTTCCAGATCTGCACTTTCCATAACGGGTACACAAGTGCCATAGTGGGAATCAACAGCTATGTCACTGGCTGGCTGAAATAGTGGCATTCTGCTGTGCTATGAAATTGGGGTGCGACTTGTGTGGCCATTACTGTGTTAAATCTTGTCTTAATCCCAATTGAGTGATTTTTGTGGTGCCTTGTTCTTACCAGTTGGGACAGATAAAGGCAGCATAACTGTGCAGTTATCTCTGTGATTATAGTTTGTTCCACATTATGTTTTCAGAAAACTGACTGGATGACGCCACGTTTCCTTGCACTAAGAGTGCAAAACATGGGGATATCACACTTCTAGACTCAACAAAGTTACTGTTAGAGTTTACGAATGGGATGTTTACGGATTTTTTGCACTCTTAGTGGAAGAAAACGTGGCGTCATACAATCAGTCTTCTGAAAACATAATGTGGAACAAAGTATAGTATTCACCCTCTATTGAGATGGTAAACTCTCTTGTGCATTGGATGAATTCGTTGTTGTGTGGTTGGATTTTTTCAGCTTTTCTCTTGTTGTGTCATGCCGAATCTTAACGAATGCCCGCAAGGCAAAAAAAAAGTGGTGAATACTGAGAGGGATTCAATCCAATGTGGGATTTGCCTTAATTGGTAGCACCCAGTGAAATGTTTGAAGTATGAATCCGATAAATTTAAAACTTTGTCAATAGATGTTATACCATGGTTTTGCAAATTTTGTAGAGTACATCTTTCTAGTTTGAATACCAATTTGGCTCAAGTCAAAGCACAAGGTAATCAGACTACAAGCTTCTTAGTAAGATTAATACAAAAAATGGATGATCAAGCAGAGCAAATTGCGGCAATCAATGCGAGGCTGGATGATGATGAGGGGAGGAGTCATTAAAATTGACAGTTGAAGATTTAGCCAATTCGACACCAGGAAAATCTAATGGGCCTATTGACATTGATGTTGACTTAATCTACAAGAAAATTGATCTTCGTCAATGTATTCGGATCAACCTCGTTCTTTTTAGTATTACTGGTGAGGATAAAATTCGGATGGCACAGAATGTTCTTGAATCTATTGGCTGTAATACACTTACAGCTAAATTGTCTGTTATTGGCAAAAACCCAGTGGCTCCTAATGCTCTGGTTCGAATATGTTGTGAAGGTGTGGATGATACATTTAGGGTTCTTGCTAATGCAAAAAATCTTTGTAGTCATTCTGATTTCAAAAAAGTATTTATTAGGAAAGAAACTACATACAACCAAAGCTAAAGCTCGCCGAATTAAAAAATGAAGCTAAAGTGAGAAATGCACAAGGCGAAAAGGTATTTGTTCGGAATGGTAAAATGATCAGTGGGCCATTAAATGCTGAATGATGCCAGGCACCCATCCCATCTTAAGATATGCCTAATGAATATGAGATCACTTAAAGACAAATTCCTTGACCTGAGTGTCTTTCTTGAATCTGAACTACCCGATTAATTTTGTGTCATGGAGACATGGCTGAATTCATTGGTGCCTGATGGGGCACTTCTGAGACCAGGGTACACACTTATTTGTCGATCCAATCGCATTAATGATCAGATGCGAGAGGAGGTATTCTCGTTTTGGCTAGAAATAATCTGAATGTTTCTGTGGACTATAATTATGTCCAATCTGAATTAGGTTGTAAATTTGTTTTAAAATCACATGCAACCTGTCATTTCCTATTAATGTATAGGCATCCTGATACTCCTGCAATATTGGATGAGTGGTATATTGACAGTCGTGTTAACCATGCTAAACTTAAAAATTGTGTAATTGTTGGGGACTTCAATCTCCCATCTGTTACTTGGTCCACCTATCATGCCAATAATGCCTGTGATTGTCGACTTCTTAGGACAATTTGCGTGATGGGGTTGTGCCAGGTGGTGGATTTCCCCACAAGGGGGTTAAATACTTTAAATTTGTTTTTTTTTTAAGGACGAATCACTTGTATCGAATTTTTCTTCTTTGGGATCTTTTGCCACCAGTGATCACGATGTAGTGTGTTTCGAACTTGCATTTTACCTTCCCGACCCCGTTAATTGCTATATACGATTTTAAAATGATAATCGTGTGTTAATTTAGATGCACTTGAGCAGTCTCTTTATTCTTATGATTGGGCAAATGTACCACTGGCAATGGCTAGGGACGAGCTTTATTCCAGTCTTGAGGATGTTCGTTCGCAATGTTCGGTAGTGGTCAGGAGTAAAAGATCAAGTCCGCCATGGATGACTGAGTTCATTCGCGGCCAGTTCAAGAGGAAAGAGAACCTGTGAAATTATTGGAGAAAATACAATCTCAACAGTACTAGACTGGAGTACCTACAACTCAATAAAGATATCCAGAAACAAGGTGTGCGCAGTAAGAGAGAATTTGAGAATCAATTAGCTTTGCGGGCCAGAGTTGATCCTCGATCCTTCTTCAAATATACCAAAATAAAAAATGCAGGAGGACTAAAATTGGTACCCTCCAATCAGCCAAGGGTCGAGTTTGTTATAAACCTGTTGAGATTTGTAAAATTTTCTGTTCTCATTTCATCAGTGTTGCAAATGTTGATAATGGTCACGTTCCCGTTACTAATCTGGCCAAAATTTGTATTCCTCCATTGTTATAGATGATAAGATGCTTGTTCAGGCTTTTGATAAATTTAACAAGAACTCTGCTGGAGGACCTGATCACTTTCACGTGTTACTTATTGAGAAAATCAAACATGTTATTTTTCCTATTTTACTGGTTCTCTTTAATCACAATCTGATGGAAGGCTTTGAGCCAGAGGTTTGGTGAAAAGCATTAGTCACAGCACTGTATAAAAAAGGGAGTAAGTTGTTGCCTATTAACTACAGGCCCATAAGTCTAACTTGTCATTTCTCTAAGCTGTTTGAGCGGATTGTTAAACTCATATTGTAAAATATATGGACTCGTACTCCATGTCTGAAGTTAATCAGCATGGCTTCCGTCAAGGTATGTCAACCGTTACTAACCTGCTGACCTTTTACGACTATGTACTCAAGCTGATGGATGATCACCAGTCAATAGATATTATTTACTTCGATTTAGAAAAAAAGCCTTTGATAAGGTCTGTGTTGACAAACTCCGTGTTAAATGTCAACAAGTTGGAATTGTTGGTATCTTGGCTGAGTGCATTTTTAAATGGCTCAACGAATGCATGATCGCGGTAGTCTTGGAGGGTCAACAATCAAATTGGAAACTGTTGGGGAGTGGTCCACCACATGGATCTGTTCTAGCATCGGTTCTTTTCTCCGTCTTTATTGCTGATTTCTGCTGCGTCCCTGGGGTTGACCACTCCAAGTTTGCGGACGACTCCAAGATGGCGACTGTTGTGAATTCGGGTATTGATTGGCATCTATACCAGGGAGCAATTGATTTAGCTCTTGAATGGAGCTCTGTGTGGCAGCTACCTATAAACACTAATAAGGTCAATGTTTTACATGTGCGGAAAAATTCTAAGTGTCCTTACTTTCTTAATGGTGAAGAAATTGCGCAGGTGGCATTTATTAGGGACTTATGGGTAATCATTGATCATACATTTTCTTTCGCCCTTCATGTTGAAGAGTGTACAAAAAAGGCCATCTCGATTGCTTTTATAAGTAAATCTGTTGTCTCTAAAGAACCTTTTGTGCTCATACCTTTGTTTAAGGCGCTGGTGCATCCGATACTCGAGTTTGGCCTCCCTTTTTGGGAGCCACTGTATAAAAAGGATTCTCGAATCCTGGAAAATGTGCAACACCGTTACACAAAAAGAGTTTGGAATTTGTATAACGTCCCATACGGTCAAACGATGAAAATCTTACATCATCCATCTTTTTAAAATGGCTTAGAGAAAGAGGTGGGCTAATTTACATGTATAGGTTTTAAATGGCTTTCTGCCGAAGCTTCCTAACTCCTTTTTTGAACTAGCAAATAGTGTACATTGCACAAGAAGTTCAACATGGAAAACTAAAGTTGGTAACTCGCATTACGATGCTGTTCGGAAATAGTTTGCTTTTCGTAGTGTCTCTTTCTGGAACGGTTTACCCCAGGCTGTGGTGGGTATCTTTAAAAACCAGTTAGATTTACTTGTGAAAGATAACATTTTGTATGATTTTGATGTATATTTTGATGTATAAGTTGGTTTGTTTTTTGCCTGTTTTGCGCCGTCCGCAGGTGTTTTTTTTTTGTATTCTTTATTCTCGCTCAGTTCAAACGTAATGTTGTTACTGGTTTACTACCTTAACTGTTTCTTCATTGTTAAAATGTGTGTCTCTTTCTATCTTGTTTTTGGATGTGAAAATATTTATATACTACTCACTGTTTATGCTGTTTACCTTAGCTGAGCGATGTATGTATGCTGAATATTATGTTTCGACACCATCAGTTTGGATACTGTCGACTTATGTTATTTAAATAAATAAGTAAATAAATAAATAAACTATATTTTGTTTATTTGGGACCAATAGGGTTAATTTTACGCAAAATATAAACAGGACCTTGTTGGAGAAAATTTTTATTTTATTCCGAACATTGTGCCTGTGGGCATTAATCAGATGAATGGTTTAGATTCTCCAAGCAAGAAAAAACATTTTTGTTTTGGCCACTATTCAGTATGTTTGACCTTGGTAACTTAATTTTGCTCAAGGGTGCTAGAACACCCTACAGATTCGGGTTCAGGACTTCATACTGTATTAAAATAAATCATGAAATACTAGGTACCACTTTCAAGGTTACATTTGTTGGCGAATTGATTAAAATATGACGCACACTTCTTAATCCAAATGAAAAAATATTGAAGAAACTATTTTCCGTCTTAGGCAAAAATTGACACAGGTATTTACAAGAAAGTGGGTATGTGCTAGGCACTAACACGACAAAACTGTATTTTTTGACTGAGGAAAATATAGACATCAGTGTTTATAAAAACGTAGGCATTAACTATGGGTGCAAACATGACGACTGTATTTGTTGGCTTAAGGAATAGGCATGGGCATTTACAAGAACATGGCTGTGATTTATGGTACAGAAACTACAAATATGAACTACGCATTTGTCAATTAGAAAATGATTCATCCCTAACAATGGGTTGAAAAACTACTACTCTACACGTAAACCAGACCTCAGACACCATGGCCAAGAAATGTAACAAATTTCCATTCCAAGTTTGTTTTAAAATTATCAGAATTTGTGTAGTATTAGCAACCAGTTAAAAATGTTAACTGGCACTTGTAATGGCACATTACAAGTGCCAATTTAACCAGCCCATGACGGTTCAAACATAACAACAATGCCCTCCTTTGGCCCCAGACGTAAGTTGCCAAGATTTACATAATGGTCAAGCTCAGCATCTTTAAAGGTTTGGCTGGCAGCTTCAAGAGTAGCCCATTTTGGGAACATGAATCGTTGAATATTACTTTCCTCAATCAGATCAAATATTTCCATTTGGGATCCAAAATTAATGATTACTGCAATGCCTGGGGCGCCGCGCATAGCACGAGTAAAAACAAATTTGTTTTTCGAGACAACAGCGTATTCTATGTCTGCCTCCTGAATGGTTGGCTTTTTGCGTAGTTGAACCAAGCGTCGGTATGTAGAGAGATGTGACCTGGCGTCCTTCTTTTGTGTCTGTAAAATAAAATTAATTTTTGAAATAAATTTTGGTTTGCTCTTGATACATAGAATAATTTATTAGACGATAAATTTAGCAACTTTGGGAAAGTATGTCCAGGGTAACACAACACAGGTTTTTATAACAAAAGAGTGCAGCCCACCTCTTCCAAAAAAAAAAAAAAACCTAAATTACTATATTCACCCCAAAGATGTGCCCTTTCTTTATGATTGCAGACAACACTATTGAAAGTCATGCCAGAAGTTATCACCTAAGGTAACCTTATCACAAGAAGGCAGCATTAGAAAGTTTTTGCCTAGTTCTAGGAAACTAGGAATTGGTAGTAGGGTCATAAATCTTAATTCCGTGACCACTTTCTAGCTAGGATGGTTTGAAAATTGACTTGGCTTCTATAGGCCTTTTATAAAAAATCTAGCCACCATGTCCCTCCCAACAATTTTGGCACTTTCCGCTACAGGTCCAAATCAAATATAGCCGCCAACGGCCATACTGAAAAAGTAAGTTTCAAACCAGACCACCTAGATTAGAATCAAGTACAAAGACACTTTCTCGGGTAAATTGAGCACGAGGTTCCAAATCTGAACTTAGTGTGATCTTACAGTATCATTTTTGTCAGACAGTGTTTTTTCCTCAGTGCCTGGTGCTGTTGCCCCTGGCACACTACTCCCTAACATCTAGATTAAGTTCTGATAAGTTTTGCTTATTGTTTCCTTGCTGTACTCTTGTTGTAACTCCTAAGCAACCATTGTTATGGTGTAGTATTGTTGACTTGTTTTTTGTTTTTACGCTTCACCCTTTTTCCTTCTGGGCTGAGTTTTGCTCTAGCCAGTTTTAAGCTACTCGTGTCTGAGTAAGTGTTTGTTGTTGTGCAACCATCCAATTTGCAATGGGAAGAATTTGGACTTTTGGGGCAAACCTGGATGTATGATGTAACCCTGCCTTTCAAGGGACATTTTATCGTTCAACCCCTTCAATGTCACTTCGCTCTCAGATCATCTCCAAGAATCTGGATTTTTTTTAGAAGGTTCGGCTGCAAAAGATGCCATATTGTAAGTTGTACCTTTTTCTTTTCCATTCTTCCGCCTTTACGATGTGTTAGCCTGAACAGTTGTATGCTAAATTCCCCAAGCCCGAGATGTAATGTTTGTGAAACTTTATTTGGCTCCTGAAACTGTTTTATAACCAAAACCAATTCTGCCCTATTTTACCTGAATATGTGTCCAAATTAAGAGGCGAATAAACCCTGAGGAAAAACTACAGTCCCCGAAGTAATTGTTTTCGTTTCAATTCTGTTAATCCATTTGCACCAACAACCGTAGCAAGATCCACGGCGATTATTAAACCTCTGACTGTGTTTTTCTTTTGTGTAATGCGCGTTGGGGCTGTACTAGCCTCGGGCCAATGTTCCCACAGGTAATTGACCCAAATTGCGGCTCGACCCTAGGGCTTACACCGTGATGTTCTCCTTAATTGGCACTTCGGGGCCATAGCCAGGCAACTAGTAGTATTGCCCACACATTTTTGGTTGTCCGGCATAATTTATGCAATACTTCCGGTTACTTTACTGGTAACTTCACACATTTTTGGTAGCATCACACATTACAAATAATCCTTGAACAGGCTAGCCCTGTCGGCATACCCAAATCCTTACGAGGGGTACCAATCTATGGCGCCCACCCAACGTTCTATCCCGGTATGCCTGGTTTATCCCAAGTCCCTCAAGTCCCCGTTTCTCTCACTGCCGCTATATCTCATGCTATTGGGCCTCCTCCGGATCGTTGCTGGTCCTGCGGTGCTCCAGACCATAAGTTCGGGAATGCAACATGATTTCACATCAACACTGTGTCGGCCAGAGGTGCGATTTGTGTTACGGATATGGCCATGGCCGTTCTTGCTTTGGTAACAACGATAAATCGATTCTACCTCAGCGGTGGACTCGAATCCCCATCGCCGTAATTGCCCACGGACAGATACGACCAATGTCCAACAGCTGGAAGGTTTTTCCAAACGCCGACCTACGGACTCTTTCCTCACCTGTTCAGCACTCTATTTTCCACTTAGATTCAGGGGTGGACTGCCATGTTCTCAATACAAAGCCCGACCACATCAATCTGTCGAAGGGTCTGACGGTCTATCTATGCCTTGCCACTTCTGGACGCGTAGTACGGGGATATATTATTGGAGACGTCCTGGTATCCTCAATAAACACGCAAGGCACTCCTTTTTCCAAGCCTCTTCTTTTGCTAGACGCTATTTATGTCGAGGCAGCTCGGGTGAACTATGTATCGCTCGGAGCCCTCACTGATGGGGGGGTTACGACATTGTAACGGCGGATGCTACGACGGAGTAGGTGCTTGTAACATCGCCGCTCGCCTGGTGTAACTTGATCTTCTTACTATTACTTTGGGGTACTTTTTGTTTCAAACAAGCACAACAGCTACAGTCCCGGCGTAGGGAATGGAGCTACACATGTCCTAATATTGTAGGCTAACTGTAATAATAAGCGGTAACGCTGCCACCAAGGTGGGAAAATTAGGCTAGCTAAGCTAAGTTTAAGAGAATTGTCTTAATTTCTTACTTCTAGCGAACGACTGACGAGTAAACCAACTGGGTTTTAAACTCCTGGTTTTATTTTTGAACAAACATGTTAAAAATCAAAACGCACTTTACATTTACATTTGGCAAATTTACAACTGGATTAGTTTATAAATAACACGGGGAATTTACAATAAAATTTAACACTAGAACCAACACGAGGTTCAGTTAAAACATTTTAAAATAGAAAAAGTGATTTGTATAGGCACAAGGGGATTTCGCAAAAGAGCCCTCTAAATTATAAACAGCCTCGGCTGATGTATAATAGTAGACCTGTTTTTACAGTTATTTTTCTACGTGTATACTGCAAAGCATTAAACCTCCCAGAGTTGCTGTTGATAAGTCAACTCCTTAAATTATAGAGCCGCGGCTACCTATAAAGTGGATCCGAGCGTTTAATCGATGGAAACCCCACGAAGATCAAACCGTCCTTTGTTTACTTTAAACTGCGTTTAAAAAAAACATGAAAAAGCTGGTTTTTAGTAAGGGACCGTGAACCCTTAAATTACGGCCGCCAACGTCCGAAATGCCGTTTGGCTTGACGCACCATAAATTTACTTTCTAAAGCTATGAGGTTTAGTTAACTTTAAACTATAAATTTTGAATGTAAGTCCAAAAATTAAACTTTTAAAGCTAAACTAAGTACGATACGAACCACCACCTTTGCCCGGCATGGCAACAATCGAACCGCGGCATCTCCACTCCCGACCGGCGTAGTGACCTCTAGCTTTGAGAATTCTTGAGCTGTCCTGTGCTGTGCTAACGAAACTCTACTGTGTCTGGGTTTTTATGCCTTCTGCTTGGCAGGAAGGTAGAGGGTTAGCGCAGACCTGTAGGAGAGCGACGGAGGGGGTGAGTGGGGAAGAGGTGGACGCTTGGAGGAGGAGAGACAGACCAAAATCGGCCGCGCTGTCATTACCGGAAGTCGGCCATGACAGCGCGGACGACCGGGGTAGCTTGAGCGCTCTGACTGGCTGACGGAATTAAAGCAGTGTTTTGGTTGGATGGATTCGAATTGACAAAGGGAATTGCCGACTTGGAACTTAGAGGCCTGGCTTTGAAAGTGCAAGTGAGTTTTCAACTCATAACAACGTGATTTTTAGGCCTATTAAAATAAACTACGATGTTAGGCATCGCAACTATTGAAGGAGGGGGGGGGGGACTAAGTGTAATGCATAGAATAAACATTTGACTTTGGGAAACGGAACTGCTATATACAAGGCATGTTTTTAACGAAGGAAAGCTAGTTTGTTTACGTTTTTAGAGGTTCACTACGGTCGGAGTTTGGATGGAGATGCTATAAAAAATAAACATAAAATCATACACTGGGTCCGTAAAAATAGACAAACATAAACATGGGAGCTCCGGTAGGGTTCATGGCAAGAAGTTAAATTTACCAAAATGCATTAAGTGCACAAATTAAAAGATTAAATGTTCCAGCTAGTTTTTAAAGGGCTATACCGCAGTTCAGGTTAGATTTTAAACTGGTCTGAACATCGGACATTTTTCATAAATAAACAAAGTCGTCACCTGTTAGAAATAAAAAATATCGTGTGTTGGCAACATCTAAAACACAACTAAGCTGAAAGTGTTTCGGCTTTATGCCTAAAAAAATATACATTATTTACATTTTTAAGTGAAATCGCCATAAAGACGATGCTCTTCTGGTAGGTAAGAGTGCTGCCCTCAGGTTTTTTCTTCGGTGGTGTTGAGGTGTCCTCACCACGAGCGTCTGATACGAGACCGCGGTTACAACATCACATTCTCACCAAACAGACTCTTCGTTTACTCTTGTAAACCCTCCAAGTGTGCCTTTGTTTTCCATCAGAATAGCAACCTCTAAGAGTCGGATGGGAAGGTCCTGAGCCGGGCCGTTGACCATCCCTCTTCGTTGCCTTATGCCACAGCCAACATGACACAATGCTATCCTGATAAGATGCACCGTCGCTATGGGCATGCTCCTTACGACAGGGTCAAGTGACTTCTGGTGACTGGGAAAGTCGTTGGACCCAAGTTGTTAGGGAAACCTTCAACGTTCTGTCCCGTGTGTGCTTCAACCAAGACAAAGAAGAAACCTCACCCCATCTGTGCTGTCCGGTCACGTCCTGCTTGATTGAGCAATGGGACCTGGATGTTTGTGGCCCTAGCAATATACCCTGACTTGGAGGCAAATTATTCTTCTTGACTAACTATAGTGAATGTGTTTACGAGGCGTTACTTCGTGATTCCCCTTCTCCGTAAAAGTCAAGTATTATTTATAATAATAATAACCTTTATTCAAAGAGTGTTGCCGAAGGTCTATAAAAGTCCTTGTTTGGCTACACATTTAGACATAATTTCACAATCAAGATAAAGAAAAATCTATACAACAAAATTAAATCACACAGTATGGTAAAAAATATAAAAATGATAATAATCACAGACAAAGAAAAAAAACAACAATAAATAAAAAATAAAACTATACCTTAGTTGTTAATTAGCCATTCTTTTATTTTGTGTTTGATTGAAGTGTACTGAGTTAAATCTAGTAATTTTGATGGAATTAAATAGAAATATGTTGGAATATAATGATCTTTAGTTTTTGAGCCATAATTATTTTTAATTAGTGGAATATGGAACCTTAATGTTTTCATCTTTAATTCATCTTTAAAATTCATCTTTAATTTTTAAATCGTTGTAAAAGTAATTTTTATGTATAATAATAAAGTTTCTCAATTTAGTTACATGTAAAATTCTGTGTTCCTTAAATAATTCTTTAGTAGATTTGTAGTGGTTATGTTTTCTGAAAAGAACCTTTAAAATTTTATTTCGTACCTTTTGTAGCCTATCAATAAGGGTTGTAGAAGCAAAACCATACACTTCAATACCATATCTTAGATGACTGGTTACCAATGCATCAAAGACGATTCGTTTGTTCTTATTATTCAATAGCGATTTAATTTTATAGAAGAAAGGAATCATTTTTCTAAGTTTAGTAATCAGAAGATTAATGTGATGAACATGTTTCCAAAAATTGTCGACCCCAAGTCCAAGATACTTACTTTCAGTAACTTGCTTCACCTTGGTACAGGTTAAAGCACAGTTTGAATAATTTGGACAGTTTTCTGTACGTATATATAAATAGTTTCTTGAATATTTTCGGTGTGTAGAACTTATATCAATTGAACAGGTTTTGTCTTCATTTATGAATAAATTGTTAGTCAAAAACCAATAGTTTAAATTATCAAAATCTTCTTTTAGGTTAGATTCCATAATTAGTTTATCGGACTGGATGGACAGCAAAACAATATCATCAGCAAAAAGTATTATTTCGCATGTTTTTATGCAGTTCGTGATATCGTTTACGTAAATGCTGAATAAAAGAGGTCCTAGGACAGAGCCTTGAGGCACTCCGAAGCAAACATCACTTGGATCACTGGTATTGTTACAAATTTTGGTACATGCCTTTCTGTTATTCAGGTAACTCTTGAGGATGTTGAAACATTTACCCCTAAGCCCATAATTTTGACATTTAAAAGTTTTTGATGATCAATGGTATCAAAAGCCTTCTGTAAGTTAATCAGCACTGCTTTAATGTACTTGCCGTTGTTAAGGGAAGAAGAAATTAATTCGTTAATGTGTTTTAATGCATCTTCAGTGCTTCGCTTTTGTTGAAAACCATATTGCTTATTTGTAATAATATTATGTTTGTTCAAAAAGTTCAAAATATTTTTTAAGAAAAATTTTTCAATAATTTTATTAATGTTAGAAAGAAGTGCAATAGTCGGTAATTGTCTAAATTTATCTTTGTACCTTTTTTGTAAATCGGCCTAAGAATTTGAATTTTCAGTTCATCAGGCCATTTTTCAGTGACGATTATTGAGTTTATAAGCTTAGAAATAACGATTGATGAATTTTCAATTGAGTCGGTAATATGAGACATTAGTATACCGTCATTTCCAGTTGAATTGTTAATCTTCAGACTTTTGATAATGTTAGTAATCGTGAAAGGGTCACACTCAAAAATTACAATAGAATTTTTCACGTTTTGGATATTCCCCATTTGACTGTCTAGGTATTTCTTGGAGTTGAACCTTTGTTGGTAAGAATTACGTAATTTGTGAACAACGTTGGAGAAATGTTTATTTACTCTATCGCTTAATGTCTTAGGATTATCATACTTAAAAGCTTTTAGAATTTCCTGATCTAAAGATGTCTTCTGTTTTTTGTCAATAAATTTGTGTAGATGTGTCCAAATATTTTCTTTTTTATTATTAGTATTATCAATCAATTTTGTAAAGTATTTTTGTTTACACTCATTTACTCTTTTGGCTACTTCTATTTTAAGCCTATTGTATTCTTTCAACTTTACAGTATCAATGGTGACCTTATTTTTAATACGTTTCAACATTAAATTTTTTTTATTTATTAGGGCCACAAGACCTTCGGTTATCCATGGTTTTTTTGCTTTGGACTCCTTTTTGGTATTTTTTCCTTCGGTAGTATTCTCAGTGTAAATTTTATTTATTTTACCTTTGATAACATTGTACATTTCGTTTGGATCATTACAAAACTTATCTAAACAAAGCCAATTGATGTTTTCCATTTCTTTAACAATGTTTTTATGATTTAAAATAAAAATTTCTCCTACTTCATTCTCTTCTTTAATATCATTTGGCAAATCGATTTTCACTGCAATGTAATAGTGATCTACTAACTTTTTTCCTACACAAACACCAACGCAGTTTAGTACTTTTGTTCTTATGAAACAGTGGTCAATGCAAGAACTCGTAATTTGGTTTCCGTATGTCTTAACTCTAGTAGGTGAGTCTATTTGAGCAAAAAAACCGTTAGATGCTAGTTTATTCAAATATTTATCAGTTGTTCTGCACTCAGCACTCTTTTTTGGTTTTGATTTAAAATATCAAAATTGATATCACCAATTAAACAAAAATTTTCAACTGTTTCGTAGTTTTTAAATATTAAACCTAAATCAGAAATGAATTTATTTTTATTTGTTAGAGTAGGCTGTCTATAAATAATCAACATGGTCAGTTGAATATTACTAATCTGGATATTTGCTAATATTGCATCATTACTATCAATTTTAATATTTTTGACAGCTGGGGCTAAGTCTAATCTCGACTCTCTCACAAGAAGTAAGATGCCTCCACCCCGACTAGTAGCTTTTCTTGTGCACCAGAAAGTTTCGTAGTTGAGGAGTGAATTTTCAAAACGCAACAAGTCCATTTCACTTTTTTTTGGGAAATCGAGAAAAACTGATTACAAACTTAATTAAACACAACTGTATGATATTAATGCAGCTTGTTATTAACTTGTACATCAAAAAACACTTGGCAGAAAAAAAATCTTAAATTCACTATGGTGTTGAAAGTACGAGGATTTATACTATAGACATGTTTCATTTTGAAAAATCACTTTGGACAAGTTGCGTTTTGAATGCATTCGACATGGACATGTTGCATTATGAAAAAAAATGGTACTGCACATGTTCGCACTTTTTAACTAATTATTATGCCCAGTCGGATGAAGTTGTGAAGTTTTTAACTAAAACGTTTAAAATTTCCATGTTAGGGTTTAAAATACATAGAATGATCAAAAAGAAACATGACATTATTCGCGTTCTAGCCTTTTTTAAATCTTGTAACGTAATTTTGGAGCAAGCGTTAGGAACCCCCTTTGTGGACGCATTTAGGTGGGAATTCAGAGGGCTCTGGATCAGGGTCTCGCTACCTACATAAAGCAATAATTTTCTTTTAACTAAGCAGCACACAAGACGAGCGTTTGTTTACATCGTACACAGCACGAGCGTTTGTTTACATCGCGCACAGCATGAGCGTTTGTTTACGTCGCCGACAACACAACGACTTACCCGTGTCTCCTTGCTTGCTGTCGCTTGTTTGGCAGTTTTTTCTTTTTTCTTGCACCATTATTGCACTTGCTAATTCTAATTGTCTGGCCATTCATCACAAAATGTGTTTTAGTATGATTGTTACCCGTCCAAAAACAAATAAACAACGGCCGCTCCCACTCAACCGCATGAAACGATGGAGGCCGCCATGTTGGATAAGCGGGAAGCAAGCTGATTGGCTGGAGTGGACAAGTTGCGTTCTGTTCGCAAAGCTAAGGTGGACATGTTGCGTTATGAAAAAATAGCCCCAATTGAGGCATTAATTTAAGCGGGACTTGCCACAATTTGACACGAAACGAACGTTGTATGACACGTATTTTCTCACAAGGAATGTAACGCCACCTTCAGGTAAAAAAAAAAAAATGTGACTTGTTGCATTTTGAAAAAATGCTCCTCAGTTATCAAGTGAATATAATTCATTATCGTTTTCCTTAATGCCAATCTCGGTCAAGCATATTATATCAAAAATAATATCAGTACTTTGCAAATCGATTTTAAGCAGTTCCCAGTTTTTCCTGAGACTCCTAATGTTAACGTGCAAAATATTAATGGAATCATTATTACCATTTAAAAAAATATCATGGGCATCACAAAAATAGTTTATCTTATTTACGTAGCTGAAGGTGTTTGTTGGTCTTATTGGAGTGTTTGACATCTTTAGAGAGCTAGTAACTTATGGTGAAGCACAGACCGGTCTTACATTGCGTCGCATCTCATTGGACAATGGCAGGGAGTTTTGTAACCAGTCTTTCCAATATTTCTGCTCAGCCGTACCTTAGTCGGATAATTATGGTTGTCCGGCATAATTTATGCAATATTTTTGGTTACGTTACTGGTAACATCACACAATTTTTACCCAGAAATCCAAAATGGCTGCTATCCAGTAGAGCGAAAACCAATATTTGTACTCTTGTAGTGTGGTGGAATTTTTTAAAAATATGTATGTGTACCTTGAACAAATTGCATCCAAAACCATTCCTTGTGTCTCATGTCTAGAATTTCATCCTGTAAAACAATTTTCGAAATCCGTCGAAATCCAAATCTGGGAACATTCCGAAAAAAAAAAGTGCTAATTTGCATAAATTCACATATTTGGCGACCAAAAAGCGTTTTTTTGCATCTAGCATCTTCACCGTTCATCCGATTGGGAAAAAACTGGTTACAAATTATGTTCAGAATAAAATGTCCTGCTAAAAAGGTTCCATTCGTAGTTTTGGTAAAATTAAAGGAAAACTAAACCCGCCAACAATTATTTTTTATCAATAGTTTAGTTACTGGAATTAATGTTAACAGTCATCCAACGTCAATAGGTGTCATTGTTTAAGCCGTACGAATTTTTAAACCACCTGATTTAAGCAGACGATGCACAAGCTCTGGAGAAAATCCTGTTTGAGCGACGCGTCGTGACGTCAAGACAAAACGCCAGAAACAAAACAGCATTGCCTGGGACATCGTTTCTGGTCAGCTCGTTCGCTGCGAAAACATCATGCCGTCGTGCATATCGAAGGAGTGTAAAAGTTCGTCAAACCACAAAATAAGTTTGTTCAGCTTACCGAATGCCGAAAAAGATGCCTCCCGGCTGTAGAAGTGGTTGGATGTTACTGGAAACAGTGGCGTTATAGGTTCAAAATGATAAAGCTGCAACGGATTGACACCGACAGCGTCAGCGTTGTTGGTAGCCTTATTTGTTTACACACAGAGACTAGGTCGTGCGCGCTGCACGATGGGAAGGATGCGCTCCTCATTTCCCTTAAATGTTTTGACTTCACGCTGCGTCACGAAACCTCCGTAGTCGCGAGCTCTTGTAGTGTTATGTTTGGTTGGGTGTCTTAAAAAACAGTTATTTTAATTTATTACGACGTAAGTAAGAAGGCAAGCGACATTTTGTAAGTTTTGAAGGGGTTTTTAGGGTCTTAGCTATCATTAAAAAAATTGGAAAAGTGAGGGTTTAGTATTCTTTTAATGCTTCTTACCGAAATTCATGATTTAAGTTCTATTAAGCCGTTTACGTATTCTATGCATACAAATAACGCATACGAGTATTACAATTCATGACTTTAAACAGCAGCAATGTTAGTTCTAATTATGATCCACTGACATAAGTGGGCTTAAATGAAATGTGAAGATGTATATGTATTTTCCAACAAGGGTAATTAAAACTATTTATATTGATGAGAAGCTAAGCTACGACAGTTTTTTTTTATTGTAGCGCAGTGCTTTTTTTTTACGTTATTTAAAAAAAGCTCCATCTTTAAACTGCTGCAGCACCCGTTCTAACTGGATAAATGGATGTGATTAGGCTTAGATGAAAGATGATGTATACTTTCCGAGGAGGGTAATTAAAACGGTTTATATTAATTAGAAGTTAAATTACCACAGTTTTTCACCATTTTATTGCTGTGCTTTTTGCATCATTTTACGATAAGTTCCGTCTTTAAACTGCTGCATTACCCGTTATAATTCAGTAAATGTACGTGATTAGGCTTAGCTGAAAGATGAAGATGCATATTTTCCAAGAAGAGTAATTAAAACGATCTACATCATTAAGGACGTTGATATGCGTGTGTGTTTGTTTGTTTGTACCTCTACTGGAACCAAAGCAGGTACAAAGATGAGATTAGGACCAAACGAAAGATAATTAAATTGCGCTCGGTATAGGCCTATTTTCATCGCTGTAACTTGATATTATGAGCCTCAAATAAAAGAAAGACCCTGAAAAACTAACGTCAAAGTTTTTTTTAACCTCATGATGTTTGTTCATGACGTCATAGTTTGTTCATGACGTTATAGTTTGTTCATGAAAACCTCCTCGAGCGAAGCGAGATGATCTGGAAAAGCATGCACGGAAAAAATAACCTAAAAGGACGACGTATTTTGCAACACACCACATATAGGTCTTAAAATTGGTTTTGTATTAACTGACTAAATGCATGGAAAAATCAAAACAATATATTTGGTTTTAAAACGGTGTCAAACAGTCGGAGGGGCATGGATTAAACGAGCAAAGCGAGCAATTTCCACGTTAACTAAACCTTTTCAATGTGTGTTTCGCTTTGCTCTATCAATCTTTCATCTCTAACCTTCGTAGGGAATTACTTCAGATGATATAGATCAAAAGCAGGTGCGCTTAGGAATGTGATGGACGAACTGTCAGCAATAATTACAATTAGTTTGTGTCGAAATAATCAGCACATGATTTTGTGATGCTCTTGGAATCAAAGAAATTACTGAAAGCATGGATCAATGCTTACGTAGCTGGACTGTTGGAATGATTTATGATTATCATTTGTTTATGCAGTGAAGCGTTATGAAAAACGCATACTGCCATCTGACCATTTGCTTGATCGTTTAGACGTGGAATGTCTGTCAGCAGCACAAGAGTTGCAGCATGAAAGCTCCTCGAGCGTAGCGAGATGACGCGGAATGAGCGAACGAAGCGAGCGACTCCGCTAGTTTATATTGATTAGAAGCTAAGCTATGACAGTTTTTCTACATTTTAGCGCTGTGCTTTATGTGCTATTTTACAATAAGTTCTATCTTTAAGCTGCTGCAGTACCCGTTCTAACTTCGATAAATGGATGTGATAAGGCTTAGATAAAAGATGAAGATATATATTTTCCGAGGAGGGTAATTAAAACGATTTATATTAATTAGAAGCTAAGGTACGGCAGCTTTTCTACGTTGTAGTGCTGTGCTTTTTGTATCATTTTATAACAAATTCCATTTTTAAACTGCTGCAGTACCTGTTTTCAATTCAGATAAATGGATGTGATTAGGCTTAGATTAAAGATGAAGATGAACTAAGCCTAATCACATCTATTTATCTGAAGTAGAACGGATACTGCAACAGTTTAAAGATGGAACTTGTGGTAAAACAGCACAAAATGCACAATGCTGCAATGTAGAAAACTGTCATAGCTTAGCTTCTAATTAATATAAATCGTTTTAATAACCCTTATTGGAAGATATACCCCCATTTATCTGAATTATAACTGGTACTACGGCAGTTTAAAGATGGAACTTCCTGTAAAATAGCGCAAAAAGCACAGCGCTACATTGTAGAAAAACTGTCGTAGATTAGCTTCTCATTAATATAAATCGTTTTAATTATACTTGTTGGAAAATATACATCTTCACTTTTCATCGAAGCCTAATCACATCCGTTTATCAGAATTATAACGGCTACTGCAATAGTTTATATATGTAACTTTTTGTAAAACGACGCAAAAATCAAAGCACTGGAATGCAGATAAACTGCCGTATCATAGGCCTCAATGAAATAAATCGTTTTTTATTACCACTGTTGGAAAACATACATCTTCACCCTTCATTTAAGCCAACTTATGTCAGTAGATCATAGTTAAAACTAACATTGCTGCTGTTTAAATTCACGAATTGCAATACTCGTATGCAATATTGTATGCATACCATACGTAAACGGCCTAATGGAACTTAAATCATGAATTTCGGTAAGAAGCATTAATTTTACCAAAAATATGAATAGAACCTTTTTTTGCAGGAAATTTTATTCAGAACATAATTTGTAACCAGTTTATTTCCAACTGGATGAACGGTTTAGAGGCTAGAAGCAAAAAACCGTTTTTTAGTCATCAAAATATGTGAATTTAAGCAAATTAGCATATATTTTTCGGAATGTTCCCAGATTCGGATTTCGGCGGATTTTGGAAATGTTATACAGAATGGCATTCTAAACATAAGACACTGGGAATGGTTTTGGTTGCAATTTGTTCAAGATACACATACATTTGTTTTAAATTCCACCACACTACAAGAGTACAAACATTTGTTTTCGCTCTACTGGATGGCAGCCATCTTGGATTTTTGGATGAAAATGATACTGTAACATCACACTATGTTCAGACTAGCGGATTCGCTTGCTTCGTTCGCTCATTCCACGTCGTCTCGCTACGCTCGAGGAGCTTTCATGCTGCAACTCTTATGCTGATGACGGACATTCCATATCTAACACGATCAAGCAAATGATCAGTACGTGTTTTCGTAGGCCGGGGAATAATGAATTTATTGGAGCCATGGCCCATACCCAAATGCCCTACTATAAAACAACTTAAGTACATGTACGTATTGAACCTTGGACCACACAACGTCATCCATCATACCCTGGTGCTACGCTGATCTTCGCTACGACAGTTTCACAAATTGACTGCAAAACTACCATTGCAGCCTTGCAGACGTAAGTATTCAGTTAATGAACAAATGATTACCATAAATCAGTCCAACGGTCTGGCCACCCAAGAGCTACGTGCGCTCCTTAAGGTGAAACATGCAATTCGTATCCAGTCGGCCTTAGCTTGAAGAAACCATCCCGTTTCTGGCATGTGCCTAAACTGCCAATGAGCCAGGAGGCGAGGCACACGATTTATAGCCCAGTCGGCATTGGCTTGAAGCCATTCCCTTTCCGGCACGCTATTGTACTGTTATTGAGCCAGGAGGTTAGGCATGCGATTTGTACACAGTCGTTCTTGGCTTGAAGAAGCTATCGCCTTTCTGGCATGCACCTAAACAGGCAATGAGCCAGGAGGCGAGACACGGGATTTCTTCCCTAGTCGGCCTTGGCTTGAAGCAGCCTTATCCATCCCTGCTGAAGGCCGTTTTAACGCTGTAGCACGCGAATTGCTGCATGCTTGAACTAAAATGCTTGGTAATTTTATCATTCATACTCCTTGTGCCGCTCTTGGTATAGATTATTTTTTATTCAAATAAATTTTGCAGACTTTACATGGGTTTCCTTGTTTCACAAATTTTAATAATTTTTACTTAAAAGCCATCTCCTTCCCCGAGGCTACGTGTGATGCTTTGAAACAGCAACCACATGTCGCCTATAATTTTTGGCTAATATAAAAGATTTCGTGCAAGGCGAAATCGTAGCTAGAAACTATTCGTTTTTACCGCTATTAGGCTGGACTATTGCTGAGTAGAGCACCAGCTAATAGCACACTATTGAATGTCGCTGTTTTACAAATGCAAACGTGGAAACATTTTTGACCCTTTTGTTATCAATATATTTTGTTTAAATAGGCCTAATTTTCCATTAATCTTTACGTAATTTCATTTAAATGTACGGCTAAATAGGTTGTTTGTATCCAACAGTCGTCCCATTAGCGAGCTGCACGTGCCTCATTCTTGAATGACGGCTGTTAGCATTGCAAGCCGTAATCCTACTGACAACACTACTGGACCACGCGCTTCCTACGTGGCGCAACAATTATGGACCATCCGCACAGCAGGAAGGTGTGATATTCCGAAACTAACAATCAACTTCGAAAAATTCGTTTCAACAATGGTCCAAAGGGGGTTTTTCGCTTTTTTCGAGGAGAAAACTTTTACCTAGAACTACGAAAATACACCTAAACGATATCCGGAGTAATTTCCTGTCTTTCGAGACCTTTCTCACATTTCTAGCCTTCCTACTTCCGGAGGAGAAGACGTACATATAAACCGACAAACCGACAACCGACTGTAAGCTTTTAATGATTAAGACTAGCGGAGTCGTTCGCTTCGCTCGCTCATTCCGCGTCGTCTCGCTACGCTCGAGGAGCTTTCATGCTACAACTTTTATGCTGCTGACAGACATTCCACATCTAAAACGATCAAGCAAATGATCAGAATGTAGTACGCGTTTTTTTTAGGCTTCAGTTCATAAACAAATTAACTAAACAAAAAACGGTGAAGAAAACCAGCCCCCTTCTGCCGTGCGCCTAAACTGTCAATGAACCAAAAGGCGAGACACGCGATTTCTACCCCAGCCGGCCTTGGCTTGAAAAATACGCTCGAGGAGCTTTTATGCTGCAACTCTTATGCTGCTGACGGACATTCCACATTTAAAACAATCAAGAAAATGATCAGAATGTAGTACGCGTTTTTCTTAAGGCTCAGTTCATAAACAAACGATATGGTAACCATCAATCACTCCAACAGTCTGGCCACCTAATAGCTACATGCGCCTCTTGTTCAGATTGTCAGTCATAATACGTCTGACTACAGTATAGGACTAAGCGTGCTACGTGGCGCAAGAACCTTCCTCATCCAACCCGATTCCCATTGTGTTTGAATGGAGCGTATAACAAAAATGTCTTATATACTGAATGGATCATATAAAGAGTGTTCAAGTTGTAACTTATCTTTGTATGCAATCCCTTGTCACAAGATCGTCTGGGGGAGAGGATGTGGGTTTCGTTTTCCGGCTCCAGGCCACTTAATTCAACATCACCGAATCTTATTTTACCAAAGCCTCGACAAAGGTATTTTCTTTCTGGCACATGCATGAACTGGCCTTGAGCCAGGAGATGACACGCGATTTGTAGCCCAGTCGGCTTTGGCTTGAAACCATTCCCTTTCCGGCACGCGATTGAACTGTTACTGAGCCTGGAGGCGGGGCATGCAATTTGTACCCAGTCAGCCTTGGCTTGTAGAAGCGATTCCCTTTCTGGCATGTACCTAAACTGACAATGAACCAGGAGGCGAGACACGCGATTTCTTCCCCAGTTGGCCTTTGCTTGAAGATACCTTATCCATCCCCGCTGCAAGGACGTTTCAACGCTGTAGCACGCGCTGTAACATGCTTGGTAATTTTATCATGCATACTCCTTTGTGCCGCTTTTGGTATAGATTGTTTTTTTATTAAAATAAATTTTGCTGACTTTACATGGTTTCCTTGTTTCACAAATTTTAAGAATTTTTACTAAAAAGCCATCTCCTTCCCCGCTACGTGTGATGCTTTGAAACAGCAACCACACGTCGCCTATAATTTTTGACTAATATAAAAGATTTCGTGCAAGGCGAAATCTTACCTAGAAACTATACGTGTTTACCACAATTAGGCCGGACTATTGCTGAGTAGACACACCAGCTAATAACACACTATTGATCGAATGTCGATGTTTCACAAATGAAATATTTCTGGCACCCTTTTCTGTAATCTATATATTTTGTTTAAATAGGCCTAATTTAGCATTAACCTTTTCGTAGTTTTACGTAATTTCACTTAAATTTAAGGCTGATTAGGTCGTTTGTATTTGAAATATCCAAAATGCAACTCCAACAATCGTCCCATCAGCGAGCTGCACGTGCCTCATTCTTGAATGACGGCTGTTAGCATTGCCAGCCGTAATCTTACTGACAACACTACTGGACTACGTGCCTCCTACGTGGCGCAACAATTGTGGACCATACGCATAGCAGGATTCCGAAACTAACAATCAACTTCGAAAAATTCATTTCAACAATGGTCCAAAGGTTTTTTTTTCGTTTTTTCGAGGGGAAAACTTTTACCTAGAACTACGAAAATACGCCTAAACGATATCCGGAGTAATTTCCTGTGTTTCGAGATCTTTCTCAAATGTCTAGCCTTCCTACCTCCGGAGAAGAAGACGTATATATAAACAAACCGACCAACCAACCGACCGTAAGTTTTTAATGGTTATGATTTGGAATCCTCGTGCTCGGTTTACCCGAGAAAGTGTCTTTGTACTTGATTCTAGGTGGAGACATGGTAGCTAGATTTTTTATAAAAAGCCTATAAAAGCCAAATCGATCGTCAAACCATCATAGCCAGAAAGTGGTCATGGTATTGAGATTTATCACCCTAAACTATAGCAAGAGCTTTCTAAGGCAGCGCATCGAAACATAGGCAGTACATCTGATGGGATGTATTTTTTAATTTATGCATTTATTGGTATAGTTTTTCTTATTATTTATTCTGCGTTAATACAGAAACAAGTACTTCTTAGCACACCACCACAATTGTTCATATGTAACTTAACACTTCCCGAAGTATCGCTTTTTGAGTACCATTCTCTATTACTAGTTCTCATTTTGGTGAGTAGGGCTAAAATTCAAGTCGTCAGCTGACGGTTTTTATTCACCAAATGGCGAGTGGCGACTAACACTGAAGAGGGTAGAATGTAGAGTAGGATTATTGTGTAAAATACAGTGTTTAATTCTGTGTGTGAATGGGGGGGGGGGGAGGGGGTATATTATTCAGCAGTGCTCCTGGCAACACAGTCTATAAAAATAAAACAATTTCACGTTCAAAACAAAACTACGATTCAAAATTATTAAATATTGTACGTAACGTGACAGATGGAGTTCACAGTGAGTGATTGTGGAAGTCATCATTTAGCATTTTGCATGAAATGTCATCTTTAGAGAGGAAAATTGAAATCTAAGTCAAATCTTTGTTCTTTTCTTCTGCGAAGCTTGGTGATCTTCCTCTATTTCTTTTTTTGGGATTGTGCACATATTAAATATACTCTTTTGTTTTTGTCACTAAAACTGATGGCTTTAAGAAGGACAACTGTAAGCGAAATTCTTTCTAAAAAATTCTGTGGAATAACATATGGTAATGGGAAGCGTATCTCTCCACCTGGATGTGGTTTATAGTCATGATTGTAGATTGCCCAAAAGAGTGAGTTCAAGGTAACTCGACAGTCCACTATACTTAACATTTGAGCAATACAACAATGTAGTGTTTGAGTTTAGTGAGACAAGGAGGTAGGATTTTATATATGATTCAAATGTCCCTTACCTCAACATTCAAATTTCGGTAGTTTGGATTAACTGGCAACCAAGTCCTGCTACCATCTGTGAAGCCTGAGAACTTGTTGGAATCCCACTGCATCGGTGTGCGAGCTGGATCTCTAGTGTAGTTCATGTACCCCTCCTACACAGAAATCACACCATATATAATTATATATACTGAAGGTGATATTCTTAAATTTGAACACTGCATACTATTGGAAACAAGGGACTTACTTCTCCATAAAATATTCCCATTGGATCAACAGTTTCGTTCCAGGAAACGAAGGTGTCCAACATGCCGATTTCTTCACCATAATAAGTTATTGGGGTGCCTTTCAGTAGAAGGTTTACCATGTTCCATGCATCTACCAATTCTGGGGCAGTTCGGCTGGCTATGCGCAGGTGGTCATGGTTGCCCACCTACAAATTAAACAAGACGTCATCAAGGGTTTGGTAGGTTTATGTGAATTTGGGACAGGAAGTACCTGGTGCCTACATTAACACACTTGGAAGAGAATTGCTAGTTTAGCCAATCATACCTAGATGAAATCACCGGTTCCACTTGTGTTTTGTGCACTGAAACTTTCTAAGAAAAATTACTTTGCATATTTGGCCTAGTGTAGCCCTCCGAGGCGCCTAATATTGCTTAGTAAATACTTGTTAAAGCAAATTACAGGGTTAACTACTCAAATGTAGGCCTAATTATTCACATATAGGCCTAATTACTCAAGTCTAGGCTTACTACTCCAATATCGGCCTGACTACTCAAATATACTTTTTTATCATGTGCCGATGACATTGTAGGTTTCAGCTTAAGCAGAAATGGTCTTCAGGAAGTGATGAATTATCTTGCATGTGAACTGCAGGCTAACGGACTCCAATGTAACTTGTTGAAGACTTTGCATGGAATTCAATGATGGGACCAAAATTGAATTCCTAAACTGGAATGTCTCTATCAGTGGTTAGCACATTGAATGGGATAGAGAGATTAAGTACTTAGGTTAGGTTTTTTACTAGCTATTTCAAATGGAAAAGTTAAATAACAGCTATCAGAACGAGATGACTAGGCCAAGTTTCATGACTCCGCTAAGTTTCCAAAAAGGATCGGCTTATGAAGGTAGTGATATCATTCAACCAGGGAAAGGCCACCAAGGTTAATCCTATTAGCCAAATTGATCGCACCGACTAATAGTTCGAAAGTTAAATGAAAACAGAAGACTGCTACTCGCTGTAGCATTCTTCAAGTTTTCATTTAATGTTGAAAGTATTATTCGGTACGATCAACTTGGCTAATAGGATTAACCTTGGCGGCCTTTCCCTGGTTGAATGATATCACTACCTTCAAAGGCCGATCCTTTTTGGAAACTTGGCGGCTTTTTACACTGTTTTGGTTTTGGGTGGATATCACAACTTTCATAGGACTATAAACGTACAAAAGGTTACACTGTCTTGTCTTCATCTGTATCTTTTCCTGGCGGAATTTTATATCTATAAATATTCACATTGATAATTTTGACATTTACTATTACCAGTCAGCCGTTAGATTAGCCAAATTGACACGGATTAGTTTATTGTACGACCATTCTTCACATGGTAGCATGCTTAAGTTTCTTCTTTCCCATTTTTGCAGACACTGGCTAACAATCGCTGTTTTCGTTCGGTTCGCACACTCAATCAGCGCATGCCCTTTAGTTGTTTTGTTTATCCCTGCACCTTCCCCTTACTTTTTCAAGGATTTTTTTTAGGATTTATTCTCGGCATGAAAATATCCACTTTGCATTGCTTACAGTTGATAGACACATGTAACTTAGGACTGTGAACATACAAAAAGTCAGTGCAGTGGCGTAACTACAATGCTGCAGCACCTGCAGTCGCAGAGGGGCACAGAGGAGCTCAGGGCGCAGATGAAATGGAGAAAAAATTCTACTATAAAACAAAACGATTGCTGAAACAGTGTATTTAATATTTACATTAACTGTATCCAAAATATATTAATAATTTGAAGCATGTGTTCTAAATTTGAATAAACTGTAATAGTCATCTTACCTTTACAGTTAAACTAAATCTTTCAGCTAACCTTTACGAATGTATGGAGTGGTGCGCTGCCAGAATCATAACATGTTTAAAAAGTATACGTTAAAGGGATGGATGGTACCGGCTTCTTCACACACGCAACATCGCGTAACAATATAGGCCCGAGAGCCGAATCTGCGGATTGATACGCACGTAATATCCGCCGGCTGAAGGACGCGTGACGTCAGACGTGAATCAGCTTGGTCGCGCCAAAGCCAACTGATGTAGTAGCTGCTGCTTCCTCGCAGCAATCCCAGTTTGCCTTGGCCCGAACGTTGATAGCGAAAATGTGAAAAACCAACTCGGTAGAAATCCCCCACGATTCTGCGAATGTTACAACGCTAATAATACTGCAAAAAAAAAACGTTCGTTTCTATGAGGTTTCCCTCTCGTGTTTCTGTTGAGATAGTTCCAATATAATTTTGTGTAATGTTACTAAGAGCATGCTAGGTAGGATAATAGAAGTTTGAGGTGATGCATCAAACTCGTTTGCATAAAAAGAAATAATGTCACTTTCATCGTGAAAGTCCTATTGTGCACTTACTTAATTTTATGTGTAATTACCTAATTTTCTTCGTTCCATTTCCCCTCCCCCTAATCGCCCCAGCCAAAGGAATCCTCCCTACTTCTCGCTAAAAATGTGTGGTACAACAACAATAATTGAAATTGTAGGAAATGAGTGGGAGCGGGCGTGTAAAATAAATATGCAACAGGGAAGGTTTTTTTGTATGTGTGTGTGTGTGTGGGGGGGGGGGGAGGGAGTGGGGGATAGGAGAGGACCAACACAACGACTAACTTTTAGTATTAAACAAGTTAGGCCTGAGGGAAATAAGATTGGTTGCTGTAACATTGAAATAAAACTGGTAGGTCGGTAAAGCATTTTATTTCATTACTTTATTTTTTCATAAGTATATCCTTAATGTAAAGAAGAGTTACTACTCGTTTGCCTTTGGAAAACATAATGTCAATTACCCTTCCTTGCTCCCCCCCCCCCCCCCTTCGCCCCTCTCCTCTCTCCCCCCACACCCAAACGGTAGAAGTTCTTTCTTCCTTCCACGCCAAACCTAAGTTGAGGGTATAACAGCTGTTAAAATGAAACTTTTGGAAATGTGTGGGGGGGGGGGGGGGAGAGGGGACATACCCCTCCAAACCACTGCCTATAGTTCAACTACTAAAAAAAGAACTACCATTAACGTCATCATGAAAATCATGTTGTCGCGTAAGCTCTCGCCCCTCGAATTTCTGCCTCCTTTCTGCCAAAATAAATGTCGGTGTAACAACCGTAATATTGAAACTTTTGGAAATGGGAAAAGGGGTGGTTAAAAAAATGTACCATGATAGGCGGGTGTTTTTAGTGGGAGGGAAAGAGGGGTGGCATCTCTAGAAACGACTAGAGCCTATCGTTCATATAAATAAAAAAAAACTTAGGGGGAAAAATGTTGGTAGCAGCAACATTGAAATAGAAGCCACGGGTCGATCGGTAAGTAGCTTTTTCTTTCGGGTAGGGTGGAGGTTGTATGCATTTGTGTTAAAAAATACTGTGATTATCATCACTAAGTTCATTTTGTGCAATTAATCGCTCTTCCCCCTCCTCCTCCTTCCCACCCCACAGACATACAACCGAAGAAGTCCTCCAAGCTCCCTCCTCGCCGCGAAAAAGGTTGAGGTACAACTGTAATATTGAAACTTCTGGAATTGGGCTGGCTAATAAAAAATGCACCGTGGGGAGGGGGGAGGAAAGGGGGTGGTTGAAGCACATTTACTGGTACTGCTACTCACCAAAGTAAAATAAATGTCAATTTCTCTCGTTCTATTAAAAAAACCATTTATTTTGCATAAAAAAATACTGTCAGTGTAAATATGATGTTCAACTTGTGCCTTATCTCTTCCTCACACCCCATCGCCCTCTGCCCAAACCGAATAGTCCTCCGTCAAAAAAATACGGGTTACAAAAACTGTAAAATTGGAACTTCTGAAAATATGGAAGGGGTGGGGTCACAAAATTTACTGCGGTGGGGGACTTTTTTTTTGGGGGGGGGGGGTGGAAGAAAAGGATGGGGACACCTACGGCCTATCGTTCAATTAAAAAGTTTTCTTGCCGTAACATTGAAACAAAAAACGGCCGGTAGAAGAATTTTTTCACAAACAAGAGTTCGATTTTGTGGGTCTAAATAAGCAATACATTTGAAGTAACAAGTCGTGCTTCTTCCTCCCGCCACCTTTCATTACATAGGTGCAATGTAGGTGCCCTTCTACAACGCTAAATTTAATGATGTACCCCTATGTTTCAATAGTAAGCAAGTCAACAGTCAAATAGACATCTGGCCATTTCTTCGTCAGTCTTTAATTTATTCTCGGAATTCAACTTGGACCACTCTCTACTCTCTCTTCAGATTTACACCATAGAGTTAGATATATTATATTGTTACACCAGAGAGGGAACATTCGCGTCAAAGCCTGTCCGTGCGTAATCCCCGCCGCCAGGAGCCAGGCCGGCGCCACCGTCGATTTGAGAAAAACTTCGTTCATACTAGAGGCAGCTAGAGGTGTGCGCCTCTAACAGCCAAATCAAACGTAACTTACGCCGCCGCTGGCAGATTCGGATCCTGTCGTCGCGTTTACGTGTTAGTTAGGGTCAAAGAGCTACTAAAAGTTCAACTATAAATTCATTTATGCTTTCGAAATAACTGAATTACTTGAAACTTGAAACACAATTTGGCAAATTGGAAACATTATTCTTCATTGTGATGTGGTTCATTGTTTTACATGCTAAAAATGAAATAAAATCAAGTTGAATTATTTCATCTTGCAACAGCAAATGTGAAGTGGAACAGTAAAGCAAAGTGAGGGAGCGGGGTGGTAAGCGGCAGCCCCCCCCCCCTCGCCCAAAAAAAACTAACAAAACGAGCAGAGTGGGAACAAAAATCGCGTCGAGGCGATTGGGAAATCGGTTATTTGCTATTTTCTTCAAAACTTTAATGAAACCATACATGACGTATAGGAACGGTCATTATATCGCCCGAGGGGGGGGGGAGAGGGGCACAAAAAGTTTTTACGATCTCTCCTTGAGAGATCGTAAATTGTTCAGATCCAGTTAAGGGGGGGGGGGTCAAATACAGACTGACCAACTGGAAGAAAAAGTCATTTTCTGACCTGAAAAATGTCACTTTCAGCAGTCAAAATTTCTATAAACGCTTCACCCCCACCATCATGTCAGTGTTTACAAGGTTTTGAAGCTATTAGTACCATTACTGCAAGTATAGTTTTTACAAAGAACTTCTTAGAAAAGCCTTGGCACCTGGTTTCTTGGCTTCTTCGGTCTTTCAGGTGCTATAACTATGTTACGGATGTGGGCCCTCAAGCAAACACTGTGTTCATCATACTTATTGTATGAATCTCGACAAGAGATGGGTGTAAGGAACATTTTATAGAACATGTTTAAGCCAACATGTCGTTTTCGTTAAAAACGAGACACGCTGTCGGTGTGGCGAGCTATTTATTTATTTGGCTACAGCACCAATCTTGGCTACAGGAATAATCTGCAGACAGTCGCTATAGGTATATGAAAAGCGCAATTTTTTTTGGGGGGGTGGGGGGATACATTATTTTTGGATCTTGATTGGTGGAGGATCATCAAAAATTTGGTAGTCACAGTTTTATGCCCCCCCCCCCCCCCCCCTCCTCCCTCCGGCCATAAATAATAACTGGTCTCTAAAGCAAGAATAAATATACCTTAAAAATAAGGTGGTCACACGTTTTCTAGTAGGGATGCAAAGCAAGGCGTAAAATTTGAACCTCATTCCCCCCCCCAAAAAAAAAATGTTTACGTTGCTGATATGTCAAGTGAAGTTATTCTTCGCTTTAGGTTATAACAAGTAATAAAATTCGTGTTCCGTGTCGTCTGCTTCCGTCTTCATGCTTGTTGCATCGTTTGCTTTTACTTTTCTATCAGCTCAAGATGTGTATTTCGACGAATTATTAGGAAGTTAATTTCAGCCGTTTCAAACTTGACCAAACTAAAAATGTCAGATTGCAATACCGCGACTTAGTTTAATCAAGTCGTGGTTTGCGTACCTCTTATATTGAAATTGACGCGCGCAAATACAACGAAATCGACACACGCCTTTTTCTCAATGGGGTCGCCATCTTGGAAATCCGACGCGGACAAGAAAAGCTGAAAGAGCCATCCCCCTGATTTACACGCGATAAATGGTTTCGTCGATCGCATTCAACTTTGGCTAAGGCCAAGTAAGATGGTAGCTGCGTTCCTCGCTTCTCTAGCTTCTCTAGCTTCTATCTCAATTGGCCTTGACTTTAGCACGTGTCTTTCCCGATTCCGTCATCAGGTGCGCAACGGTCGCATATAGTCCATCACGTCCGCAACACTATCGTTCACTTGACCGTGCTTCGCTGAATGGCGCGAGTTTGCTAAAATCCTGGTCGCCTCGAGAGAAACGACAAAAAATAAGGTAAGGGCCACATTTAACACTGAAATCGGGCAGGTGGACCTCTTAATAATTGTTAGATGATTTCTTAAAAAACTACATCCGGTCGTGTATCGAGGAAACTTAATACAAATGGCTAAGCCGGTACCGTCCCTTAAGTACGTGTCTTAGCCAGATATTGAGGTTGACGTCGCACCATACAGATATGCTGGTTTCAATGAATTTTAAGAACGTATCGCATGATTTAATGACTTGACCTTGACTGATCTGCTAACGAAACTAAGCCAACTTCTGTGAGTGAATGGATGCTTGATATAACTCGAATCATTATCGTAAAAACTTAAGGCCGCTAAAAGTTAACTACGTGGTTCTCAGGAACGCAACCATGGGTTTTTTTTTTCTTAGCACATGAAATGTTTAAGCGATAGTAAAAAAAAACTGTCTGATCATGCATCAACGCTTTCACCACACAATTCCTGGAGCCGATGACTTCGTGAGTCCAACTTAATGATGGCTTCGAAACGAATCTAAAGGCTTTCATAGGCGTGTCACAACTCAAAAATTGAATCTAAAGAAAATAATTTTACCGAAGGTGCAACATTTGCTCTTTCAACATGGCTTAACTTTGTATTAAAACGTTGATGTTATACTTCTCAACAAAATGTAAGCTGCTGGAGTTGTTTTGTTTGATAAAAAATAATAGCCATCACTCACATGTGAAAAATCGTGAGTAAAAAAAAAACACCGCGCATGTCGCAAATCTTGTAATTTCATGTTTGCTGGGGCCAATGGCCAATCTTAGTCTTGTGTATCTTGTGTGTCCGGCCTGTCCGGCAGGTCCGGGTTTCGGCACCAAAATGACAGGAAACAGCTAGCCAGGGAGAGAAGTTAGACTGACCAAAAGTGAGTTAGGTTTGGGTTGGGCTTACAAACTAGGCAGCCTTCTACATAGGTTGCCCCTCGAGGTGTAGCTATTAACTTGCTAGCTAATACGGCAAGGCTACGTCATTCTTGGCCCTTAAATCTACTTAAAACTAGGGCGGAATTAGGTTTGTTGGGAACCTAACCATACTTTGCCCCGTTTGAAGAATCATTATGATGTAAAGAAACAAGACAACTCAACACTTCCTATGACACACTCAATAGTTAACGGAGTATCCTGCAACTTACAACTTAGACTAAGTCCAATAACACCAGAAAAGCCTAAAAGGCAAAGAAATTAGTCCTCAAGTAGGCCTAAATTACCACAGAACCCCATGACCCAAGGAAGGAGGAAGCCAAGAGAGAAGGTGTTGCTGGGTCAATCCCAGTCGGCGAAGTGAAGTTTATTTCTTCATAAATTTACCATTACAGGTTAAACAATATAAAAGGTTTGCACTCACGTGCGCATGCAGGAAAACATCAATGATGCCCTCTAAAGGGACTGAATTCACTAAACTATTTACATACTTAACGCCTACTGATGAAGCAATAAACACATCTCTAAGTTCAGCTGAGATATCAAAACCCTCTTAACAAGGCCGTCCGAGATATCGAGTAGCTTATTTATAAAGATCGCTCCTTCTGTTGCCTTAGCAACAAGTCTAGAATACCAAGTTATTCAAGACTGATGCCTTTCTAAAACTACAGTTAAACCCCATTTATTTTCCTATTTTGTGCATTTATTCAAAGCTTCCCTTATTACTATTGCAGCTAACTGAATTGCTAACTATGTAGCACCTTTTTCCCCAAATACGCATTTTACAACCTCCGCAACCAGCATCAACAAAAATACGTATTTAATCTTATTTCGCTAACTAATTCACCATTAAAAATGTCGTTGCGTAAACAAACTATAATTAAACGGCGCAAAGTTTATTATCGCCAGATTCTAACCTAAACTTCGCGGCATACCTAAATTCGCAACATACTCTAACCCCAAAAACAAGAGGTACATAACGTTATCTCATGACTTCACCTAAGTAGGACTTTCTCAAGACCTCCAATGATCTCTTCCTTCTTTTAACCATCTTCATTAAAGGGGGGGTGCCCGGAGGATAAAAATAACCTTCTGATCCGGTCTTCACCGGTTGGCGAAACTCACACCGGAGTGGGCTGTGCGATGAAATAAAAATTACTGTCTTCCTCCAATTTTTACTGGTAGAGCTGTTGAGTCCACTACAAGTCACCTTTCCCGAGATAGAATGAAAGGCGTGTACTCAACGCTCACCTAATCCAAACCTTGCTATATAATTTACACCCTATGGCAAATTATACAGACAGAAGACTGAGGAAAACTTCCACTACATAAAAGAGGTACGTCAAGCGCAACAACTTCCACTGCATACAAGAGGTGTATGAAATTGGTTGTGTTAGCTCGTTCAAAAGCTGTTATGTGTGTCCCTAACATTTCTTATGTAACCTACCCAATATCTTCTGCATGTTATGTTCTTCATGAACTTGCTTCTATATCTTGAAAGTATCTCAAGTCCGAGTAAACTAAAGCAAATTACCGAACTTGGACAGACATCGATGACGCCTACAAAACTTCCAGTGGACAAACGTGCTGAACTGCTCTTCGTGACAAACTTCCATCCGCACGTTGAAGCATGACTGAACGTACTTTGTCATCTCTTCCAGGAGTCAACTCAATAACCCTTGCTAATTTCCATTTTCCTCTAGGTAACTTCTCCTTTATTTGAAGAACTACGCCATTCAGCTGCACCGGCATTTGATTTTGAGAGGCTCGATGAACTTCGTGAGCTGTACGGAGTTGTAACAAGTCATCGTGACGCCACTGCTTCCAAAATCTTTTCATCAACTGTCCTCTGTATTTCCATCTCTTGACCAATTTCGCACTGGTAGGAATGTCGGCATAACACGTCAAATTATCCGTCAAACATACTCCTTGCCTGCCAAGTAGAAAATGCACTGGAGTTAAAGCCTCATTATCAGAAAAATCTTCTATAATAGGTGCTAAAGGACGATTGTTTATGACTGCTTCAATCTCTGAGTACTGTAGAAAACTCATCTTGTGACAATAAAGCTGTTCCCAAAGTGCGTTTCAAATGATATTTTATTATCTGCACCATTCTTTCATAAAAACCGCCCCACCATGCAGCTCTTGGTGCGATGAACTTCCATTCAATTCCTAAACTTGTAGCGACCTCTTGCATTTGTGTATTGTTCAACCAATTGTAGCTCTCTTAACAATCTGCCTACTTTCTTGAAAGTTTGTGGATTATCGCTGTAGATCACTCTGCAGCCTCCTCTTCTTGCCACAAATCACCTAAATGCTAGAATAAAATTTGCCGTACTTTGTGAGGCCACAAGCTCCAAGTGTATGGCACGCGTAACTGCACAGGTAAAAAAACAATCTATGTCCTTTTGTATCTTGATGAAAACTGGCCCACAAAAATCAATTCCTGTTGAATGAAACGGATTCGAATCACTGACTCGCTCAAATGGCAATGGCGCTTCATCTTCATATGCATGTTTAGCATTCCATCCGCGACATCTCATACATCCATGTATGGCTTTTCTAACTGACTGTCTACCACGCAATATCCATACGTCCTTTCTTAACAATGCAAGAGTACTTTGAAACCCTCCATACAAGGTCTTAAAGTGTCTGTCCCTGATAAATAATTCCACCAATCTTCCACCTTTCAACAAAAAAGGGTGTTTTTGATTTTCAGGAAATCTTGAATAGTCCAGTCTTCGTCCTAAACGAATGAGTTTTTCCTTATCCAGGAACGGTCTGAACTGGAGAATGCAGGAACCTTTAGACCACTACTAAAAGGGTTATGGTGCCGAAACTTGGAGGGAGGCTTTTCGGGAAGGCTTTTTTCGGGGTGTTCCCTTTGGGTTTTTTCTTCTCGAGAGTAAGGCTGGTGGGATTCCCTTTCGATTTTTGCTTGTCAATTTGTTAGGCCCAAGTTAGGGTTCTCTTTTAGTGGTGTTAATTAGGCCCTTTTTAGGTTTTATTTTGTTTTTGGACCTTTTCAGGTTGCAGATTAGGGCCTTAAGGTAAAACGTGGGTAGGCCAACGAGGGCTAAGCCCAGGCCTTCAGTTCCGTCGGTTTAGTTTTTGTTTTTGGCCTTTTCAGGTTGCAGAGCAGGGCTTAAGGTGAAACGTGGATAAGCCGAGCAATGGCTAAGCCCGGGCCTTAAGTCCCTTTGTTTAGTTAGGCCTATGCCACTAGTTAAGCCTAACATGCTTCGATCTTGATGAAATTTGGTAGGCATATGCAAAAGGGTCTTGGGATCCGTTTTTAGGATTTTTGGCATTAATCCTATTTTTAGACCTATTTTGGATTTTTGGCTTTTTGGACTAATGGGGTAAAATAAAACCAGTTTTACTTGAAACGTTTTATTATTCAAGGCTTAGTTTGGCCGTAAAGGCTGCTTTAGAGTTTCGGTATGGTATAGTGAAGGGGGAACACTTAATTAAGCGTTTGGGTTGCCTTACGGCAATACTCAATTTAATTTGGGCTTAATAATAAGCATGCATTCTTGCAATTTGGTATGCTCTTAAAGAGCAATGTTTCAGCGACGGTTTTTTCCCCCATAAATCAACCTAATTTTCGGCAGTTAGAACTAACTTAATTGTAGTGGGGAGTGTGTTGAGTTGTTAGTTGTTTCAGGATTTTCTTAAACCATGTATTCGATGTTTAGTGCATAGTTTTGCCCATTCTTGGTGGCAATGTTCGAAGTTTGTTTTGCCCATTCTTGGTGGCATGCATTAGTTCTTGTTTCGCCTATTCTACAGTAATAGTTGCGAATTGGTTTCAGCCTTTAGTGGCGTTTAACAGTAGTTGTTAAGGAAAACTACTAGTTTTATGGCAGTTTATGCCATAATGGTCTCTGTTTCGCTCATAAGAGCAATTTCTTGTTCTTTCTTGAGTGGTTGTTGGGTGGCTCGGTTGGGCAAACATTTGTAGTATCATGTTCATCGGCAACAAACGTAGTTGTAGCCCAATTCCACCACAGTTATCACAAAAGTCGTCTGCTTGGACGCAAGTGCGTGACGCTTAGGGTCACGGGAGGTTTTAAAAAAAAAAAAACCGCCATGTTGAGACTTTGTCATCTTTCATGTTCATCAGTAAAAACAAGAAAGTGTTTTTTAGTAGTTGCAGAGTAGTGGTAATGCTTTGATGTATGTGTTTGTTTCAGCCTGTAGTTTACAGACATTTTGAAATAAAAATTTACATGGTTAGAGTGTTACAAGGTATATGTGTTTCAAGTTTTGACACAAGATTTGCTAGGAGTAAATTTCAGAGCTTCGTGTGGGTGTTGGAGTATGTCGCAAATCTTGTACTTGTATGATTGCTGGGGCCAATGGCCAATCTTAGTCGTGTGTATCTATTCTCACATAGGTGGACATTATCTATGCCTTGTAATGTTATTTCCTATTCCTGCCTCTAGAACCTGCTAGAAGCTTCCATTTCTCATAATACCCTGGCTATTTTGCGGTTGTCAGGGGTTACTAAAAGGTATTTAAGCAAAGGGCATGGTAAAATCAGAAAGCCTTTGGGCCAGCCAACTGGCTGGTCCTCTTCAACCCCTGCCAGATCTCCAAGTTAGGGGTATTTCTGGCTTTTAGGCCTCTAGTAGACCCAATTGCGGTTAGGCTTTTCCCCCAACCTAAACAAGCCGCTTTACCCTAAATTAACCCCAAAGTTCCCCAGTTTCCCTTTGAAGAATTTGTTCAGTCTTATTTTGGTTTAGCTCTCCCACAGTTGGCTATTTTTCGTCATGGTGCCGAAACCCGGGATGTTTCCTTTAACTTTTTTTTCTAACTCCGGAGGCTTTTTCGGGAAGGCTTTTTTCGGGATGTTCCCTTTGGGTTTTTTTTCTCTAGAGTAAAGCTGGTGGGAATCCCTTTCGATTGTTGCTTGTGAATTTGGTTAGGCCTAAGTTAAGGTTCTCTTTTGGTGGTGTTAATTTAACCCTTTTTAGGTTTTATTTTGTTTTTGGACCTTTTCTGGTTGCAGAGTAGGGCCTTAAGGTAAAACGTGGGTAAGCCAACGAGGGATAAGCCCAGGCCTTAAGTTCCGTCGGTTTTGTTTTTGTTTTGGGCCTTTTTAGATTGCAGAGCAGGGCTTAAGGTGAAATGTGGATAAGCCGAGCAATGGTTAAGCTTGGGCCTTGAGTTCCATTGTTTAGTTAGGCCTATGCCACTAGTTAAGCCTAACATGCTTCGATCTTGCTGAAAGTTGGTAGGCATATGGGTCAAGGGAATGCGTTTTTAGGGTTTTTGGCGTTAAGCCTATTTTTAGGCCTATTTTAGATTTTTGGCTTTTTGGACTAATGGGGTAAAATAGAACCAGTTTTACTTCAAACGTTTTCTTTATTCAAGGCTTAGTCTGGCCGTAAAGGCTGCTTTAGAGTTTGGGTATGGTTTAGCGAAGGGGGAACATTTAATTTAGCGTTCGGGTTGCCCTACGGCAATATTCAATTTAATTTGGGCTTAATAATAAGCATGCATCTTTGCAATTTGGTATGCTCATAAAGAGCAAAATTTCTGCGACGGGTGTTTCCCCAAAGGGTTTTTTTTTCATTAAATCAACCTAATTTTCGGCAGTTAGAAATAACTTAATTATAGTGTGGAGTGTGTTGAGTTGCCATGTTTTCGATGTCCAGTTCTTAGTTTTGCCCATTCTTGGTGGCAATGTTCGAAGTTTGTTTTGGTGATTCTTGGTGGCATGCATTAGTTCTTGTTTCGCCTATTCTACAGTAATAGTTGCGAATTGGTTTCAGCCTTTAGTGGCGTTTAACAGTAGTTGTTAAGGAAAACTACTAGTTTTATGGCAGTTTATGGCATAATTGTCTCTGTTTCGCTCATAAGAACAATTTCTTGTTCGTTCTTGGGTGGTTGGTGGGTGGCTCACTTGGGCGGACCTTTGTAGTATCATGTTCATCGGCTACAAACGTAGTTGAGGCCCAATTCCACAACTGTGGGATTGCGGTTGTAAAGTCGTCTGCCAAGACGCAGTTATCACAAAAGTCGTCTGCTTGGACGCAAGAGCGTGACCCCTAGGCTATAGTTCCAGGGTTACGGGAGGTTTTAAAAAAAAAAAAAAACCACGATGTTGAGAGTTGGTCATTTCTCATGTTCATCAGTACAAACAAGAAAGTGTTTTTAGTAGTTGCAGAGTAGTAGTAATGACATGGGCTTTGATGTATGTGTTTGTTTCAGCTTGTAGTTTACAGACATGTTAAAATAAAAATTTACATGGTTAGTGTTACAAGGTATATGCGTTTCAAGTTTTGACACAAGATTTGCGAGGAGTAAATTTCAGAGCTTCATGTGGGTGTTGGAGTATGTCGCAAATCTTGTTTACTTTCATGTTTGCTGGGGCCAATGGCCAATCTTAAGTCTTGTGTGTCTATTATTACATAGGAGGACATTATCTATGCCTTAAAATGGTATTTCCGTTTCCATAATACCCAGGCTATTTCGCAGTTGTCAGGGGTTACCAAAAGGTATTTAAGCAAGAGACCAGCATGGTAAAATCAGAACCCTTTCGGGCCAGCCAATTGGCTGGTCCTCTTCAACCCCTGCTAGGTCTCCTAGTTAGGGGTATTTCTGGCATTTAGGCCTCTAGTAGGCCCAATTGTGGTTAGGCTTTTCCCCCAACCTAAACAAGCCTCTTTACCCTAACTTAACCCCAAAGTTCCCCCAGCTTCCCTTAGAAGAATTTGTTCAGTCTAATTTTGGTTTAGCTCTCCAACAGTTGGCTATTTTTCGTCATGGTGCCGAAACCGGGGATTGAACCAGGGACCTTAGATGATGAAGGCTTCCCGATTTTACGACGCTGGCCCCTTGCTTAAATACCTTTTGGTAATCCCTGACAACCGCGAAATAGCCAGGGTATTATTTATTGGAAATGGAAGCTTCTAGAAGGTTCTAGTGGCAGGAACTGGAAATTAAATCACAAGGCATAGATAATATCCACCTATGAAGAATAGACACACCAGACTAAGATTAGCCATTGGCCCCAGCAAACATGAAAGTAAACAAGATTTGCGACATACTCCACCACCCACACGAAGCTCTGAAAATTACTCCTCGCAAATCTTTTGTCAAAACTTGTAACACTCTAACCATGTAAATTTTTATTTCAACATGTCTGTAAACTACAAGCTGAAACAAACACATACATCAAAGCACATGTGAATACCACTACTCTGCAACTACTAAAAAAAACTTTCTTGTTTTTGCTAATGAACATGAAAGATGATCAACTCTCAACACAGCAGGTTTTTTTTTTTTAAACCACCGTTGACCCTGGAACTATAGCCTAGGGGTCACGCACTTGCGTCCAAGCAGGCGACTTTTGTGATAACTGCGTCTTGGCAGACGACTTTACAACCCCAATCCCACAGTTGTGGAATTGGGCTACAACTACGTTTGTAGCCGATGAACGTGATACTAGTGAGCCACCCAACGACCACCTCAGAACGAACAAGAAATTGTTCTTATGAGCCAAACAAGAAACCATTCTGGCATAAACTGCCATAAAACTAGTAGTTTCCCTTCAACAACTACTGTTAAACGTCACTAAAGGACGAAACCAATTCGCAACTATTACTGTAGAATAGGCGAAACAAGAACTAATGCATGCCACCAAGAATGACCAAAACAAACTTCGAACATTGCCACCAAGAATGGGCAAAACTATGAACTGAACATTGAAAACATGGTTTAAGAAAAACCTAAAACAACTAACAACTCAACACACCCCACACTACAGTTAAGTTAGTTCTAACGGCCGAAAATTATGTTGTTTTATGGAAAAAAAACCCTTTGGAGAAAAAAACCGTTGCAAAAATATTGCTCTTCATGAGCAATCAACACAAATTATGTGCTTATTGTTATAAGCCCAAATTAAATTGAATATTGCCGTAAGGCAACCCAGACGCTCAATTGTAAGTGTTCCCATTTCACTAAACTATACCCGAACTTTAAAGCAGCCTTTACGGCCAAACTAACCTTGAATAAAAAAACGTTTGAAGTTAAACTGGTTTTACTTTACCCCATTAGTCCAAAAGGCCAAAAATCCAAAATAGGCCTAAAAATAGGCTTAACGCCAAAAGCCCTAAAAACGGATCCCCAAGACCCTTTTGCATATGCCTACCAAATTTCAGCAAGATCGAAGCATGTTAGGCTTAACTAGTGGCATAGGCCTAACTACACTATGGAACCTAAGGCCCAGGCTTAGCCATTGCTCGGCTTACCCACGTTTCACCTTAAGCTCCCTACTCGGCAACCTGAAAAGGTCCAAAAACAAAAACAAAACCGACGGAAGTTAAGGCCTGGGTTTAGCCCTCGTTGGCTTACCCACGTTTTACCTTAAGGCCCTACTCTGCAACCTGAAAAGGTCCAAAAACAAAATAAAACCTAAAAGGGGCCTTATTAACACCACCAAAAGAAAACCCTACCTTGGGCCTACCCAAATTCACAAGCAAATATCGAAAGGGAATCCCACCAGCCTTACTCTCGAGAAGAAAAAACTCAAAGGGAACATCCCGAAAAAAGCCTTCCCGAAAAGCCTCCCTCCCGGGTTTCGGCACTATGACGAAAAATAGCAAACTGTGGGAGAGCTAAACCAAAATTAGACTGAATAATTCTTCTAAGGGAATCTGGGGAACTTTGGGGTAAGGAGGCTTGTTTAGGTTGGGGGGAAGCCTAACCACAATTGGGCCTACTAGAGGCCTAAGAGCCAGAAATACCCCTAACTAGGAGGCCTAGCAGGGGTTGAAGAGGACCAGCTAGTTTGCTGGCCCGAAGGCTTTCTGATTTTACTATGCTGGCCCCTTGCTTAAATACCTTTTGGTAACCCCTGACAACCGCAAAATAGCCAGCGTATTATGGGAAACGGAATTATCTAGAGGCAGGAAACGGAAATAACATTGCAAGGCATAGATAATGTCCACCTATGTAAGATTAGACACACAAGACTAAGATTGGCTATTGGCCCCGGCAAACATGCAATACAAGATTTGCGAGATACTCCAACACGAATCTCTGAACTTTACTCCTCCAAAATCTTGTGTCAAAACATGAAACACATATACCTTGTAACACTAACCATGTAAATTTTTATTTCAACAAGTCTGTAAACTACAAGCTGAAACAAACACATACATCAAAGCACATGTGAATACCACTACTTTCTGCAACTAAAAACACTTTCTTGTTTTTACTGATGAACATGAAAGATGACCAACTCTCAATACCGTGGGTTTTTTTAAAAACCTCCCGTCACCCTGGACCTATAGCCTAAGCGTCACGCAGACGACTTTAGTGATAACTGCGTCTTGGCAGACGACTTTACAACCACAATCCCACAGTTGTGGAATTGGGCTACAACTACGTTTACATGATACTACAAAGGTTTGCCCAAGTGAGCCACCCAACATCCACCCAACAACGAACAAGAAATTGCTCTTATGAGCCAAACAGAAACCATTATGCCATAACTGCCATAAAACTAGTAGTTTTCCTTAACAACTACTGTTAAACGCTACTAAAGGACGAAACCAATTCTCAACTATTACTGTAGAATAGGCGAAACAAGAACTAATGCATGCCACCAAGAATGGGCAAACAAACTTCTAACATTGACACCAATAATGGGCAAAACTATGAACTGAACATCGAAAAGATGGTTTACGAAAAACCTGAAACAACTAACAACCCAACACACCCTACACTACAATTAAATTAGTTCTAACAGCCACGAATTAGGCTGATTTATGGGGGAAAAAAAAACCCTTTGGGGAAAATAAACCGTCGCAGAAATATTGCTCTTTATGAGCATACTAAATTGCAAGAAACTGCATGCTTATTATTAAGCCCAAATTAAATTGAATATTGCCGTAAGGCAACCCAAACGCTAAATTGAGTGTTTCCCCTCACTAAACCATACCCAAACTCTAAAGCAGCCTTTACGGGCAAATTAAGCCTTTAATAAGAAAAACGTTTGAAATAAAAACTGGTTTTATTTTTCCCATTAGTCCAAAAAGCCCAATATTCAAAATAGGCCTAAAAATAGGCTTAATGACAAAAACCCAAAAAACGGATCCCCAAGACCCTTCTGCATATGCCTACCAAATTTCAGGAAGATCGAATCATGTGAGGCTTAACTAGTGGCATAGGCCTAACTAAACAACGGAACTCAAACAATGGAACTCAAGGCCCAAGCTTAACCATTGCTCGGCTTACCCACGTTTCACCTTAAGTCCGGCTCTGCAACCTGAAAAGGTCCAAAACAAAAACAAAACCGACGGAACTTAGGGCCTGGGCTTAGCCCTCGTTGGCTTACCCACGTTTTACCTTAAGGCCCTACTCTGCAACCTGAAAAGGTCCAAAACAAAAACAAAACGGACGGAACTTAAGGCCTGGGCTTAGCCCTCGTTGGCTTACCCAAGTTTTACCTTAAGGCCCTACTCTGCAACCTGAAAAGGTCCAAAAACAAAATAAAACCTAAAAAGGGCCTAATTAACACCACCAAAAGAGAACCCTAACTTGGGCGTAACCAAATTCACAAGCAAAATCTAAAGGATACCCCACCAGAATTACTCCCGAGAAAAAAAAAACTCAGGTGAACGTCCCGAAAAAAGCCTTCCCGAAAAGCCTCCCTGCCGGGTTTCAGCACCATGACAAAAAATAGCAAACTGTGGGAGAGCTAAACCAAAATTAGACTGAAAAAATTCTTCTAAGGGAAGCTGGGGAACTTTGGGGTTAAATTAGAGGCTTGTTTAGGTTGGGGGGAAGCCTAACCACAATTGGGCCTACTAGAGGCCTAAAAGCCAGAAATACCCCTAACTAGAAGACCTAGTAGGGGTTGAAGAGGACCAGCCAGTTGGCTGGCCCGAAGGCTTTCTGATTTTACCATGCTGGCCCCTTGCTTAAATACCTTTTGGTAACCCCTGACAACTGCGAAATAGCCACGGTATTATGGGAAATGAAAGCTTCTAGAAGGTTCTAGAGGCAGTAAACGGAATTAAATCACATGCAAGTAAACAAGATTTGCGACATACTCCAACACCCACATGAAGCTCTGAAAATTACTCCTCGCAAATCTTGTGTCAAAACTTGAAACACATATACCTTGTAACACTGTAACCATGTAAATTTTTATTTCAACATGTCTGTAAACTACAAGGTGAAACAAACACATACATCAAAGCACATGTGAATGCCACCAAGAATGATCAAAACATACTTCGAACATTGCCACCAAGAATGGGCAAAACTATGAACTGAACATCGAAAACATAGTTTAAGAAAAACCTGAAACAACTAACAACTCAACATACTCCACACTACAATTAAGTTAGTTCTAACGGCCGAAAATTAGGTTGATTTATGGGGAAAAAAACCTTTCTAATTGCCGGTTGGAAAATATACGCTACCTGTAAATTTAATTGCCTTCAGTTCCTGAGTGCTCGTTACCCTGGAGAATTTTAAACTATCTAGATACGCCCAGCTCAGACACCCACCTGCGCATGTGCGGGTCCAGCGTGCGCAGGCCCTCCATAAATAGAGCTAAGGCGTCAGCTGGTCATCTCTTTTCCTCCACGCAACCGCCACGGTTGTTTCGCTCCGTTACCCACCATCTTGGTTTTTGTTCGTCGTTCGCCATTCGCCGATCTTTGAAGCCCATCCCATCGTTCGTTGTTCCCGGTTCGCCGGTCTTTGAAGCTCATCGCACCGCCCGCCGCTCCTGTCGCCGTTCAGCGGTCCTTGCAGCTCATCGCACCGTGCGTCTCCCTCTTGCCGTCTGCCGACCTTGCAATGTTTGTCATCGGTCGTCATTCCCGTTCGCCGCTCGTGAACACCATCGTTGTCGGTCTTGAAGCTCAACGCAAGCCCCAGCGGCCACCGCATCAACATCACTGCCGCTCGTTCGCCGTTCCCGTTCGCAGTCCACCCGCCACTACATGAAGAGGCCTTCCGTTCGCCGTTCGTCGTTCCCGTTTGCAAGACCCGCCACTTCATGAAGAGGTCTTCCGTTCGTCGTTCTCAGTCCAGTGAAGAGGTCCAAGCAAGGGAAGCTTTCACCGTTCATTTCCGTTCGGCGCTCATCATTCGACGTTCACCTGGTACGTAGGAGACTGCTGCTCGTTCTCGTTCGCCACTGCTGTGTAGCTCCTTGCATCGTTGTCCCTCCGGCCACTCGGAATATGATAGACCTGCCCCTACATGAGGAAGTCTTCCGTTCGTCGTTCCCGTTCGTCGTTCCTGTTCGTCATTCGTCATTCTCGTTCGTCGTTCACGTCCGCAAGACCTGCCACTACATGAAGAGGTCTTCCGTTCGTCGTTCCCGGTCATCGTTCCCGTTCGTCGTTCCCGTTCGTCGTTCCCGTTCGTCGTTCCCGTTCGCAAGACCTGCCACTACATGAAGAGGTCTTCCGTTCGTCGTTCCCGTTCGTCGTTTTCGTTCGTCATTTTCGTTCGCAGAACCACGCTACACGAAGAATTCATCCGTTCGTTCGTTGTGGTCTTCCATCAACATTTGATTCCCTTGGTTTATGAAGATGTGTTCGCCGTTCGTGGCATCGTTTGCTACCGTTTACTGCACCGTTCGCCCTGCAATCAACGTCATTCATGCTGCTGTCTCTGCTACTGCTTTCACAATCACTTCTCGCAGCCGTCATTCACTTGGCTCTATCACAGGTGACCTCCGTTCGCCGACCGTGGGCTCGATGTTGCCGCCGCCGCCGTTCATGCCGTCGTTGCGTCACCGGGAGACCATTACCCATTCACCCACTACACCAAGAGGACTCCCGTTCATTCTCACCCGTTGCTCACCCGTACAAGATTTAGGTACGTTCGTTCTTTCTTTGCAGGTCATCCCCTCAGGAAGGTATACCTCCACAAAATTGATGACTTCCACAAGTCAAACACTCCTTCTTCGTTCGTTCACCTTATTGTCAACCACTCACCTCCGACACATCGAGGCTACTGTGACTGCACTGCTCACCTCATATGAATGCCGTCCCCGCAGTCCTTTTCCGGAAGACTTCTCCCTTCTCGGCCTTCCAGCCCATCACTCTCATCACGGTCTTCGACGTCCTGCTGAGCACAGGCTCTCATCACTCCAGACGTCCCGTTCACAACAGTCAAGGAAGTGATGCGTTCACCGGATCTGTCACTGTTCCTGCATCGATTCACTGCTTACGTGAAGAATCTCTGCTCTAGCCCGACTTGTCTTCGAGCCGTCGCTGCTCATAGCCCGTTCGTCGCCCGCAGCCCTCTCATCAACACGCTGCAGACCACCCGATAATCTTCTACTGAGACGCCTCTCCTGTCACTGGTCCGGCCACCGTTCATGCCTTTCCGTCACACCCACTCGTCCATGCTGCTTGCCATTCCTTCTGTTCACGTTCACGTTCGTCATGGGAATCTTTGAAACTCAACCACGCCGTCCGTTGTTCTCATCCAGCACTGGCCGTTCTTGAAGCTCATGCATCCTTCGTCGTTCCTGCTCGTCTTTCACGTTTATTGGAGCTCACGGTTTCACTCTTTGTTAGCCAGTCTGCCACTCGTCACCACACGCCGACTTTGTCCAGCCGACTTTCATCTTCAACATGCCTCTTCTCCCGTAACCAGCCAACTTGTAGTTCGTCGTTCCTTGCCTTCTGCGGCAACCTGCTCACCATTGCCGACCTTCAAAACCATTGTCACCCGCACGCCTTTTTGTCGTCCGCCTACTGCTCATGGCCACCGGCCTGATCGTCATCTACGAGCCCTCCGCCGGTAACCACCATACTCTCCACGCCACTCGTCGCATTTCGTCCAAGCATTGAAGCTGTCCAAACCATGCTGAATACACCGGCTCTCGTTCGTCCTCCGAAGTCACATTGCTTTGGGCCGAATTCGGACTCGGATGTGCGTCCGCCTAGAGTAGCCGAATGCTACTGACCCCCCCCCTCGCCGCTAGCTCGGCCTCCGCGACCAATCAACCATCTTCACCGGGCCTACAACCACATGACACTGCCTTCGAAGTTATGGACTCCAAACAACAAATCGGTGCAACGTCAACCCCGAAATCGCACCTTGCTTCTACATGTTCCCTGGGACCACTACGTGTGACTTCACATGATTACCCCGTACTTCGTTCCATCTCACCTCCCACACACCACTTGGCTTGGTTGTCGAAGGGAAGGTCTCCTTCATATCGGTGACCCTTTTTCTGAATGTCCACTCACATGTCCTAGAATGAAATCCCACAGCATCGCAACATCCCCATCCCACAAGCTCCCGTCGCAGACGGTCGCCCCGAACCTCATTCTCGCTCACTAACACGCTCATTATCCGTCAACCCGCACTCATTGTCACTACAGCTACCGTCACCAATAGAATCATAATGGTCTTCACGGTGCCCTAGTCCATCACACCGCACCACTGTGACCGCTATGGTCTCGCGACTCTTCAATCTCATGAGGATATCCGTGTTTCGTGAGTAACCGTTTACTGCAGACATCTACCCTCCTCACCGCTTACCCAACATCTTCCCGGGGCCTTGCTCCTTCTACCGCAGACCCCACTCCGTTCTGTCCTCCTACTATCTTGGTTAGCCTGCCCAACTTTCCCCCCCGCGCTCTTCTTCAACTCGCCGCGTTTTCCCGCCACTCTTTGTTCCCCGTTCCCGCGCCGGATCCTCCTTACCATGTCTGCTTCTACGATGGTACGGACACGCGGGGGTAAGTCACAGTGTCCGCCTCTTCGGAATCCCGACATCTGCAATTGTGCTCTGATGCTCTCGAAGATTAAACGTTACGACCCCAATCCTTCCTGTCAACATCATCGGACATGCAATTATTACACTGACCCCTGTTCTATCTGCAAAACAATCTTACCTCATGACTGGGCAGTCATCATGAAGAAGAACCTCCTCCTCCTCCTCGATCAATCAACCATCTTCACCGGGACAACAACCACCTGGCCCTGCCCTAGAAGCTTATGAACTAACCACACAACATATCATTGCAACGCCAATCCTGTACCTACACCTTGCTTCTGCCTCGTTCCATGGAACCACTGCGTTAGACTTCACATGATTGCCCCGTACTTCGTTCCATCTCACCTCCCTCACACCACCTCGACTCGTTTTCATGGAGGGAAGGTCTTCTCATCGCCATCCCTTCTGAATTAATGTTCACTCACATGTCTTGGATGAATCCCACAACGTCTCCATCCCACAAGCTCCCGTCGCAGACGTTCGCCCCGAACTCCATTTTCATTGACCTACGCGTTCATTATCCGTCAACACGCACGCATTGTCATTTTAGCTAACCGTCACCAATCGAATCATGATGGTCTTTCACGGTGCCCCAGTCCATCACACCACACCACTGTGACCGCCTTAGTCTCACGATTCTTTCAATCTCATGAAAAATCCGTCTTCATCACCAGCCGTCTGCAGCATCATGTGTGTCGACGGATGTTAAGTGGTGAAACTGGCCGACACATTGGGAGATGGAAAGAATGGTGCTTAGGCCTAAGGAAGAAATGGGCTGACTCCATCTTTAGCGGTTCAGGTTTTAATGGTCATGTAGCTCGCCCGCCATATAGCCAGGGACGGCAGCCAGCAAAGGCCAAGACATGAAGAAGGCTTGGGGTTACAATATAGTCCGGGGAAAATGGTAAGAATTCTAATGGACTAGCCGAAAGACTCGCCGAGGAAGACATCTTAGTTCGGCAATTGGTAACCATGCAGGAAACCCATCAGGCCGGACGTCCTAGGCAACGACAACAATGGCCGTAGAAAAGCATACAGTATAGGTTACAATTGTTACAAGGTGGTAATTAGTAATCATTGTAATACAGGCTTGATATTGAAGTCCACAGCCAAAGTCATCAGACCCAGGACCACAGGATATGAAAGGTTGACGGGTACCAAGCGCAACTGGTGATTGGTTGCGTCAACCCTCGTCGATACAGTGCCGGGGAGGGGGAAAGAAAATTCTCCTTTCCCCGTAAAGGAGTTTTTACATGAAAAAGAAATTTGACGAAATTAGTTCATGTTTTTAAACAACATCAAATCATTAAGGAGTCGGTGTGCCAAAAGCCCATGGTTTCAAGAATGATCCACACGAAATTTAAGTTTACAAACTCTGACAAAGCGAACCAAGTAAAAATGTCACTTGTACTGATAAAAGAGTTTTTAAATTCCAGGCTCTGGCTTCCCGAACCTTATTGACCGAAATGAACAAGAATAATCTAGTATAAATATAAAAGCCAGGGTCGAAAATTATAAATAGCAACAAGTAGTTGAAAACTCCAAGACTGCAAACTGACCATTGAATATACGAACATCGTTATACAACGAGTTATTCAAGAAAAAAGTCAGTAGCGTAAGAAAGACGTTTTGCCATTTTTCTCAAATTTGTTGCAAAATAAGGCAAATTTCATAAGAAATTTGTAAAATGTCTATTCATACATTGTTTTGTATAGACCAATATTATATTGTGGAAAAATGCAATTAAAATTCGGCCCTAAAATTTTGTACGATATTAAAGGAGCAGAGGGAAAGTTTTAGGAAGAGTCGAAATAGAAAAGGGAAAAGCTGCTCACAAAAATCGAAAATACGCTTAAACGCAGACAACAAAATTAAACGACCAAGAAAATTAAAAAGTCGAAGTTGAAGAGTCGTACAATTTCACTCAATTCATAACGTTAAAATTAAAATCTTAAAAGGAAAACAATTGTCCAAAGTAACAATGACAAAGTAATGAGTGCGAACGGCACAAAGTAACTGTTGAACAATAGCAAGTAAAAGTATTGTTAAAGAAAGGCGAAAATTAACATGCCTTGGAAACCAGTTAAATTCGTTGCGTTTTTTTTTTTTTAATTACAAAATAAACTTTCAGATCTTATCCACATAAAATAAATAGTTCACCAGGCTTACCAAATATAAACGGGTTTTCTCGATCAGTGTCATAAATAAAAGTCAGTTTAAGGTGCATCATCAACGACTTTTCCCAGCGCAATTCAAACAAGTTTTGCGACAAATGTTTTTGTCCCATCTGCCAGCGCATTTAAAGGCATAGTTCGTATAGACTGTTTACCAATAAAAGTGTTAACAACAAAGACAATTTTTATCAAGTGACTCATCAACTCCGAAATTTTATCAAGTTATAATTTATATATTCGGGCCAAAAATTAAAGCAAGGAACGTGTGAACTTTTTCTTTAACTTTTCTTGCTACCAGCAAATTAGTAGTAATTAATTTCCAGCAGTTTTTGGGGGAAGGTACCAAAAAACCTTTGGGGAACCAAAAAGAAATAATGCAAAACGAAGAAAGTGAAATTCCAAGTTAAGAAGCCCAAAGAAAGTAATGCGCGATCTAACGCTTCGACCAACCGTCACTTTGAGCTTGCAGTTAACCCAAAACTTGCACCTTTTCTAATTTCTAAACAAATTGGCCTTTTGGGGGCTTGACCAAATCAAAAACCGCTTCGCGCGAGTAAACACTTAAGACCGTCACGATTTTGAACTTGGCTAAACCTACTAAAACCATTTTGGTAAATGCAAAGAGTTAACATTAATTTTCGCGATTTAACGCCAGACAAAAGTAAAGTTAAATCTATCTTTACCACTGGGAATTTTAAGTAAATAAACTACTTGCTGAAAATAGGTAATTTAGGTATTTTAAAGTCTAAATCAATAATCGTACGGTACTAAACCACCAGTACGTGGCCAAGAGTGTTAGCAATTAAATTTCGACAAAGCCAAATAAAAGGAAAGCTTCAAAATAGTTCACACTTGTGAGAAAATTTTGTAAAACAGAATCGCGTTATTTTATACAAAACAAAACAAAGGAAACGGTTTCGCCAGAGGAAGGAAGAAATTCCGGTAATTATCTAGATTAGGGGCACCACGCCAAATCACTTAATTTTTATACTAACCGACGCTACACTTCATCCTAACACCATTTCACATCACAAAATTCGGGGGAAACGTTTTTTTCCAACCATAAATGCGTCTGGAAATAGCACAGCTTCACATACAGCGTTGAACGAGTGCCGCCATCTTCCTTCTCCGTTGCTTGTAAGCAAGAGGACCGCTCTAGAGATAAGAGAATAGCCAAACCCAAACCTGTTCGTTACAAGTGAAACGCCAAACAGAAGCCGGTACCTGCCTAACCTAAACGACAACAACAACAAAACCAGACGAAACACACTCATTTTGTCGTTCCGGTTCACACGTTTGGTGTGGTATTGTTGTTAGGTTAGGCAGGTACCGGCTTCTGTTTGACGTTTCACTTGTAACGAACTGTTTGGGTTTGGCTATTCTCTTATCTCTAGAGCGGTCCTCTTGCTTGCAAGCAACGGAGACGGAAGATGGCGGCACTCGCTCAATGCTGTATGTGAAGCTGTGCTATTTTCAGACGCATTTATGCATTTAGCTGTGCATTTATGGTTGGGAAAAAACGTTTCCCCCGAATTTTGTGATGCGAAATGGTGTTAGGATGAAGAGTAGCGTCGGTTAGTATAAAAATTAAGTGTTTTTGCGTGGTGCCCCTAATCTAGATAATTACCGAAATTCCGGGGCCCAATAAAGTCTTACCGGCGTCTATTCCAACTGGCTGACAGACTGCAACACCCACACCCCAAACTGAGTAAAGATGTGGCAACACTGTTACAGCCTAGAAACAACGAAAGTTGCTTCAACCGTTTGATTAAAACCATCTGGTCTGAAGGAGTGAAAGTTACAGTAGCCCTTTCTTACTACCCGTCTCACTCAGTCAGATACAGAATCGAGGGAAAACTGAGGAGTCTTGCTAGTTGGTCAAATACAAGAGAGGTCGTTTCCTCGCCGCCAATTGGTTTTCTATTGTTAGGGACCGGGTTATTCCGTTTATGCCGGCTCCCAAAACCACCAATGGCGCGGGTATTAATGGGATTACCCAAAATCCCGTCGATTGAGCTCAACTGATTTGACCTGACTACCCCGTATAAGAGGGAAGGATACTGTCCAAGGAACCGACTGGCGCTTCATCCAGTGGTTCAGCCGGGACAATACCCACTTAAAATTAGGTTAGATATAGTGATGCTTTTTAACCCAAGCACAAAGGTAAAGCCACCCAAAAAAAAAAGAAAAAAAAGAGTGACCTTCGTGATAAAACCAACCACGGAAACAGAAAATTTTTAACAGGCCCTTAAAGAAATCAAGCCCGAATGCCTCAACTCTTAACAAGATGCAGCAGCCAGGGAACTCGCTTAACCCCCAAACGCCGTTAACAGCACAACTGGATCTGACTGGCTTAGTGAAAAGAAATTTGTACACCGCACCTCAACCGGTGCAGATCACAAGGCAGTACAGACCCAAAGTAGCAATAAAACTAACACTTTACAAAAATACAACTTCACAATTCACCAGTGGTACTTACGCTAATGAGACGCTTGCAACCACCAGGAAAAAAAACAGCAAAGGATAGTACTTGCCATAAACAGTTGGAAGTCGCATTCTTGCAGAGGAACAAAGAAATTCACTAAAGCTGTTTTGGAATGGAACGGCAGGGAAAACGCAGGCCTTGGAAAGAGAAGGAATATTCATGTTGGGGCTTCGAATTCTTGGGCACAGAGGGAACAAAGACAAAACAGTCCAATTGGCAGAGGAGTCCAAGGCCAGGATCAGGCAAAAAGGAGCGTCACAGGTACTTGAGAAGCGTGTTTCCAGAACGATGGAGGCCAGGTGTCGACCACCGATGAGGTATCTGCTTCAGGGAACTGTGGGCTGCATACACCTTGTCACCGGATCTTCTCCCCATCGGCGTTACAGCTTCTTCACCAGGTCCAAAGTCTACGCAAACCCTTCGTCACACCTAGACCGGGACCCTCGTCGGACGAAAACGGAAGGAAAAAGGGTTAAAATTTTAAAAATTAACAGCCTCTTCAGTCTTAAAATCACTGATATAATTTCGGCGATGCACCAGAAAGTTGTGTGTCGACGGATGTTAAGTGGTGAAACTGGCCGACACATTGGGAGATGGAAAGAATGGTGCTTAGGCCTAAGGAAGAAATGGGCTGACTCCATCTTTAGCGGTTCAGGTTTTAATGGTCATGTAGCTCGCCCACCATATAGCCAGGGACGGCAGCCAGCAAAGGCCAAGACATGAAGAAGGCTTGGGGTTACAATATAGTCCGGGGAAAATGGTAAGAATTCTAATGGACTAGCCGAAAGACTCGCCGAGGAAGACATCTTAGTTCGGCAATTGGTAACCATGCAGGAAACCCATCAGGCCGGACGTCCTAGGCAACGACAACAATGGCCGTAGAAAAGCATACAGTATAGGTTACAATTGTTACAAGGTGGTAATTAGTAATCATTGTAATACAGGCTTGATATTGAAGTCCACAGCCAAAGTCATCAGACCCAGGACCACAGGATATGAAAGGTTGACGGGTACCAAGCGCAACTGGTGATTGGTTGCGTCAACCCTCGTCGATACACATGATGAAGCTGAATTTTCTTCACGACTCTCCCGTCACTTAAACCCAACTTGATCATGGATGACAAAGCTAAACTAGACTCCTGTTTCTTGCTCACCTTCCACAACCTGGTCTCTTGGGAGAAATTCCGGCCGACTAATGTTTTTCATCACTCGGCCTTGCGCCTCACATTCCTTTGGTTAAGTCCCGTTCATTCCAAATCTTTGGGAATTCGACTTATCCAATATTTTTGTTGACTCTTCAATCTGTCAATCATGACGAATCACCTTGTCACCATGACTAACAACTCGGCTCCTTAACCAGCACTAAATCTGCTCGGATGCCCTCGCCAACTCACAACCCGAATTTTCCAACCACAACCAGCGGTTCCTCACCTATTCGCATCACTCATTGCCACTAACGGTCTCGCACCCAATAGTCTGGCAGCATCGCATTTCCACCGAGTTAAATTGGACCTCAACGACATTCTCAACTCTGCACTCAACTCGGCCTTGATCCTTATCTTCACAACTTCACACTCATGACAGTGTGCTCGGCACTCGCCCCCGCCCCCCTTCACATGCTGCCCTTCAAGGATTTCCCTTGGTCCAACCCACATGCTACCGTTCACTTCCCGATCTTGCTGCTCCAATCTCAATGACTCTGGGGAACAACATTTCATACACCTTCCCAACTCTGCAACATTTCACCTTCGTCCATCATCGGAAACTCACAATCCCCTCAACCTACTTGACTGTTCCTAATCAAAGCACCCATCCACAGCTGGTGCACTGTTCCTTGAACACCCTCTCTCGCTTCTGTGCATCTATATCAATTGATTCTGAATTCACAATGGTCTACGCTCCTTCACCCTCTGAAGCTCGAATTCTCAACAATAAAACTCAACACCAATGTACTATATACTTCAAGAACCTAACGCCCAAAATCATTGACATCCTGTTGAACTTCTACTGCAATAATTCTGTCAAATCATTAAACCGTCAACCGCAAACCAATCAAGTCGTGGATTCTGGAAAACTCGCCTGAACTTCCTCACCAACTCGCTTTGGCTAATGAAAGTTCCCTCCCCACTCCGACTGCCTTGCGCAGAAAGTCGGCAGTGACCAGAGAATGTTGCGCCTGCAACCAATCAACCACAACTCTGTCACTGGGGACCCAGCTCACACCCTTGGGGGCCCGTGACGATGGTGCCCGCCACCTATATTGATGAGGTCTGCTGTAAATGCAATTAAATTTACAGGTAGTGTATATTTTCCAACCGGCAATTAGAAAGCCCAATTTTACCTGGGGGGAGGTCAAAATTGATTTCTATTGCCTAATGAAAATATACACTACCTGTAAATACCCACCCAACCTTCCCTCTCGAGTCACCATCATGGCTGACATATTGTGAGGAAAAGTAGATGGCCGGCTGACGCCGTAGCTCTATTTATGGAGGGCCTGCACGTGCTGGACCCGCGCATGCACAGGTGGGTGTCTGAGCTGGGCGTATCTAGAGAGTTTAAAATCCACCAGGGTAACGAGCACTCAGGAACTGAATGCAATTAAATTTACAGGTAGTGTATATTTTCCTTAGGCAATAGAAACCAATTATGACCTCCCCCCAGGTAAAATTGGCTTTTTTGGGGAAAAAAACCGTCGCAACAATACTGCTCTTCATCAGTAAACAACATGAATTGTATGCTTATTGTTATAAGCCCTACTATTGTTCCGTAGAACAACAAGAAACTTGAGTATTGCCGCAAGGCAACCCAAATGCCAAAGCAAAGTTTCCCCCCTTCACTAAACATACCGAAAATTTTTAAAGTAAGCCTTACAGCCAAACTAAGCCTTGAATAAAAAAAACCGTTTGAAGTAAAACTGGTGTAATTTTACCCCATTAGTCCAAAAGCCAAAAACCAAAAATCCAAAATAGCCCTAAAAATAGGCTTAACGTTCTAAACCCTAAAAACGGTTTCAAATACCCTTCTGCATGCCACTACCAAATTTCAGCAAGATCTGAACACGTTAGGCTTAACTAGTGGCATAGGCCTAACTAAACAAAAAACTTAAGGCCCGGGCTTAGCCATTTTTCGGCTTACCCACGTTTCACCTTAAGCCCTGCTCTACAACCTGCCCTAAAAACAAAACCGACGGAACTAAGGCCTGGGCTTAGCCCTCGTTGGCTTACCCACGTTTTACCTTAAGGTCTTACTCAGCAACCTGAAAAGGTCCAAAAACAAAATAAAACCGACGGAACTTAAGTGCTGGGCTTAGCCCTCGTAGGCTTACCCACGTTTTACCTTAAGGCCCTACTAAGCAACCTGAAAAGGTCGAAAAACAAAATAAACCTAAAAGGGGCCTAATTAACACCACCAAAAGAGAACCCTAACTTGAGCCTAACCAAATTCACAAACAAAAATCGAAAGGTAATCCCACCAGCCTTACTATCGAGAAGAAAAAACCCAAAGGGAACATCTCGGAAAAAAGCTTTCCCGAAAAGCCTCCCTCCGGGGTTTCGGAGAGTGGTGGTGGCCCTTTCGTATTGGTTTCGTCCTTTAGTGGCGTTTAACAGTAGTTGTTAAGGAAAACTACTAGTTTTATGGTAGCTTATGCCATAATGGTGTCTGTCTGGCTCATAAGAACAATTTCTTGTTCGTTCTTGGGTGCTTGTTGGGGGCTCACTTGGGCAAACCTTTGTAGTATCATGTTCATCGGCTACAAACGTAGTTGTAGCCCAATTCTACAACTGTGGGATTGAGGTTGTAAAGTCGTCTGCCAGGACGCAGTTATCACAAAAGTCGTCTGCTTGGATGCAAGTGCGTGACCCCTAGGCTATAGTTTCAGGGTCAAGGAAGGTTTAAAAAAAACACCCGCGGTGTTGAGAGTTGGTCATCTTTCATGTTCATCAGTAAAAACAAGAAAGTTTTTTTTAGTAGTTGCACACTTTGATGCATGTGTTTGTTTCAGCTTGTAGTTTACAGACATGTTGAAATAAAAAATTACATGGTTAGAGTGTTACAAGGTATATCTGTTTTGACACAAGATTTGCGAGGAATAAATTTCAGAGCTTCATGTGGGTGTTGGAGTATAACGCAAATCTTGTTTGCTTTCATGTTTGCTGGGGCCAATGGCCAATCTTAGTCTTGTGTGTCTATTCTTACATAGGTGGACATTATCTACGCCTTGTAATGTTATTTCCGTTTCCTGCCTCTAGAACTTTCTAGAAGCTTCCATTACCGATAATACCCTGGCTAATTCGCGGTTGTCAGGGGTAAAAACCAAAAGGTATTTACGCAAGGGGTCAGCATGGTAAAATCAGAAAGCCTTCGGGCCAGCCAACTGGCTGGTCCTCTTCAACCCCTACTAGGTCTTCTAGTTAGGGGTATTTCTGACTTTTAGGCCTCTAGTAGGCCCAATTGTGGTTAGGCTTTTTCCCCCCAACCTAAATAAGCCTCTTTACCCTAACTTAACCCCAAAGTACCCCAGCTTCCCTTAGAAAAATTTGTTCAGTCTAATTTTGCTTTAGCTCTCCCACAGATGGCTATTCTTCGTCATGGTGCCGAAACCCGGGAGGGAGGCTTTTCGGGGAGGCTTTTCGGGAATGCTTTTTTTTGGGATGTTCCCTTTGGGTTTTTTCTTCTTGAGAGTAAGGCTGGTGGGATTCCTTTTCGATTTTTGCTTGCGAATTTAGTTAGGCCCAAGTTAGGGTTCTCTTTTGGTAGTGTTAATTAGGCCCCTTTTAGGTTTTATTTTGTTTTTGGACCTTTTCAGGTTGCAGAGTAGGACCTTAAGGTAAAACGTGGGTTAGCCAACGAGGGCTAAGCCCAGACCTTAAGTTCCGTCGGTTTTGTTTTTGTTTTGGACCTTTTAAGGTTACAGAGCAGGGCTTAAAGTGAAACGTGGATAAGACGAGCAATGGCTAAGCCCGGGCCTTACGTTCCATTGTTTAGTTAGGCCTATGCCACTAGTTAAGCCTAACATGCTTCGATATTGTTGAAATTTGGTAGGCATATACAGAAGGGTCTTGGGGATCCGTTTTTAGGGTTTTTGGCGTTAAGTCGATTTTTAGGCTTATTTTGGGTTTTTCCTTTTTGGACTAATGGGGTAAAATAAAACCAGTTTTACTTCAAACGTTTCTTTTATTTAAGGCTTAGTTTGGCCGTAAAGGCTGCTTTAGAGTTAGGGTATGGTTTAGTGAAGGAGAACACTTAATTTAGCGTTTGGGTTGCCTTACGGCAATATTCAATTTAATATGGGCTTATTACAATAAGCATGCAATTTCGTTATTTGGTGGTATGGTGGTATGGACGCAAGTGCGTGACCCCTAGGCTATAGTTGCAGGGTCAAGGCATGGTTTAAAAAAAAAAAACCCACGGTGTTGAGACTTGGTTGGTCATCTTTTATGTTCGTCAGTAAAAACAAGAAAGTGTTTTTTTAGTAGTTGCAGAGTAGGGGTAATGCTTTGATATATGTGTTTGTTTCAGCTTGTAGTTTACAGACATGTTGAAATAAAAATTTACATGGTTTGAGTGTTACAAGGTATATGTGTTTCAAGTTTTGACACAAAGATTTGCGAGGAATAAATTTCAGAGCTTCATGTGGGTGTTGCAGTTTGACGCAAATCTTGTTTACTTTCATGTTTGCCGGGGCCAACAGCCAATCTTAGTCTTGTGTGTCTATTCTTACATAGGTGGACATTATCTATGCTTTGTAATGTTATTTCCGTTTCCTGCCTCTAGAACTTTCTAGAAGCTTCCCATTTCCCATAATACCCTGGCTATTTCGCGGTTATCAGGGGTTACCAAAAGGTATTTAAGCAAGGGGCCAGCATGGTAAAATCAGAAAGCCTTCGGGCCAGCCAACTCAAAGATGGAGCGACTGAGAAGATGGTTCACTACGGACTTCCGGTAGTATTGCTTTTATGAAGATGTACTGCAGGGTAGATTAGGACCCTGGTGTGACGACATATTCACCACTCCCGCCAAAAGAGCCCGAACAACCAATCAAAGCGCTGCAAGGAAACACGTGGCTAGTGGACTTCCACACAAACAACTGACGTCACGCAGTTCTGTGATCTGTGGATCCAGAACACAGATCACAGATCATGGCCACGGTTCTCGATCCGATGAATCGACGCAACTCTGGACTAAGAAATTACTGACTACTCATTATGAGACGTAAGCCGGTCCGCTCCGAACGTAAAAATTGTAATCCAGTGTATTAAGCTACCGAAATCCAATCGACAACAGGAGTGAAAATGAACCGGGGGACATAAGGCTAAACCAGACAGCTGCTTGCAGGTTCTAGCGCAGTAGATATAAGCGTGAAGCGTTGTCTCAACATGTACGCCAACATCGTTCGATGCTGTTTGTTATTTTTGACAATTCAGTTCAAGCTGTCCTGATTTATTAGCAGTTGTGTTGATATCAAACATAAAAAAAAAATCGAAAGTTTGGGTTCCAAACTGCTCATTGTTCTAGCCTAAAAAATGCGTCTTTTTTTCAGTGATGATTTGATAACTGCATTGTAATATGTTCTTTATTATGTTTTCTGAATAAAGTTGTTAATTCGTAATCATATCATAACTACTCACCTGTTTGCGTTGTTTGCATAAGTTCAAGCATTGCGAAGCCAACGTTTTTTTTTAATCGTGTAAAATATTAACACTGTTTTACTAACACAATTGTTTTCCAGGAATTAAACGATTTTCACGGTGCCCCCCCCCCCCCCCCCCGTTACCGAGGGAGACGACTGGTTACATTTTCCCGTTTCACAGCAAATAACTATGATGATAGCCCGATTTTTATAGCCAGCCATTTTTTTTCTCTGCCTTACTGCCGGTTTGGTTACAAAATTCACAGCTGCTGCCCCCCCCCCCCTCGTGTCGAATGTTTTGCCTCTAATCCAAAAATATCTATGCCATATCAACGCATCCCTCCGCATTTTTCCATGGCTACGATAAAAAAATCTCTTTTCTGCTCCCCCCTCCCCCACGACTATTCATTCGTTTTCCATTCCTCATTTCTTTTAACTTTCAGTTGTACATGCACCCCTCCCCCTCCCCGTGCTTTGAAACTAGAAATATCGAGCAGCGTACATAAATATTTTCTCTTGGTAGTGGCAAAGTTTACACCTCTGCTTGCTAGAAAACGTGTGACCACTTTATCTGGACAGTACGATTATTTTCTTGCTTGACGTAATGTATGACTTAATAAAAAAAAAGTTTCGCAGATAATAGCGAATAGATAGATTTTTCAAAGATTTGTACCTCCCCCCCCCCCCTCCGCTCGGTCCCCCACGCCAGTGTAACAGTTCAGTGGGTGAGGGGAGGGGGAAGGCCAGAGAATAAAGAATATGTTTAACTTTTGAAAATATCATCGCACATGTTTAGTTTCTATGCATCTAACGTGATAGTAGGCCTTTATAAGTCGTACCAGGAGCTAATGATATATACCACGTCCGTAGGGTTTATTACACTCCTGGTGCTACCAAATATCCTTCCTTCTTTAGCTGCATTATTAGCGCCTTCGAAAAGACACCATGCGCGAACTCAACCAAACTCATCCATCTGGAGATAATTTGGTACCTTTAACAAACAGAAATCCCTTGAGTAAACTCCCCTCTGCCTCCAGACTGGACGAGTTTGGTTGAGGTTGGCTTGTGGTTTTCGAATACGGCTTATTGCAGTAGGAGTGAATATGACGTCACTCTCCAACATCCCCGCCTGCTTCCTGCATGATGGCTGACGCCTACTCCAAAGATGGCCGTCTCCTGCGTTTAATCTTTGGTGTGAACCGGAAGTAGAAAACTGGTGTAACTTTGCATACAGAAAACTGGCATATTGGTGCTTCTTGTCCTACCATTTATCATTCTTCTTTGAGCCAACTGGCTGGTCCTCTTCAACCCCTACTAGGTCTCCTAGTTAGGGGGATTTTCGGCTTTTAGGCCTCCAGTAGGCCCAATTGTGGTTTGGCTTTCCCCCAAACTAAACACGCCTCTTTACCCTAACTTAACCCCAAAGTTTCCCAGCTTCCCTTAGAAGAATTTGTTTAGTCTAATTAGTTAGCTCTCCCACAGTTGGCTATTTTTCGTCATGGTGCCGAAACCCGGGAGGGAGGATTTTCGGGAAGGCTTTTTTCGGGATGTTCCCTTTGGGTTTTTTTTTTCTCGGGAGTAAGGCTGGTGGGATTACCTTTCAACTTTTGCTTGTGAATTTGGTTAAGCCCAAGTTAGGGTTCTCTTTTGGTGGTGTTAATTAGGCCCCTTTTAGGTTTTATTTTGTTTTAGACCTTTTCAGGTTGCAGAGTAGGGCATTTAGGTAAAAAGTGGGTAAGCCCACGAGCGGTAAGCCCAGGCCTTAGTTCCGCCGGTTTTGTTTTTGTTTTTGGACCTTTTCAGGTTGCAGAGTAGGGAGCTTAAGGTGAAACGTGGGTAAGCCGAGCAAAGGCCTACGACTTATAAAGGCCTACTATCACTGCATAGAAACTAAACATGTGCGATGATATTTTCAAAAGTTAAACATATTCTTTATTCTCTGGCCTCCCCCCCCCCCCCACCCACTGAACTGTTCCACTGGCGTGGGGGACCAAGCTGGGGGGGGGGGTACAAAGTTCCATTCTTTAGTTAGGCCTATGCCACTAGTTAAGCCTAACATGCTTCAAACTTGCTGAAATTTAGTAGGTATATGCCGAAAGGTCTTGGGAATCCGTTTTTAGGGTTCAAAACGTTAAGCCTATTTTTAGGCCTATTTTGAATTTTTGAACTTAGGAAGTAAAACGGAAACGTTTTTACTTCGGACAATTTTTTATTAGAGGCTTAGTTTGGCCGTGGAGGCTGCTTTAGAGTTTGGGTATGGTTTAGTGAAATTGGAACACTTAATTGAGCATTTGGATTGCCTTACGGCAATATTCAATTTAATTTGGGCTTATAACAACAAGCATGCAATTTTGTTACTTCGTGGTATGCTCGTAAAGAGCAATATTTCTGCGACGGTTTTTTCCCATAAATCAACCTAACCCAAGCAACTGTGGGATTGGGGTTGTAAATTCGTCTGCCAAGACGCAGTTATCACAAAAGTTGTCTGCTTGGACGCAAGTGCGTGACCCCTAGGCTATAATTCCAGGGTCACGAGAAGTTATAAAAAAAAAACCCGCGGTGTTGAGAGTTGGTCATCTTTCATGTCCATCAGTAAAAACAAGAAAGTGTTTTTTAGTAGTTGCAGAGTAGTGGTAAAGACATGAGCTTTGATGCATGTGTTTGTTTCAGCTTGTAGTTTACAGACAACTTGAAATAAAAATTGAACATGGTTAGAGTGTTATAAAAATATATATGCTCTAGTGTGTTAAGTTTAGAAACAAGATATGCGAGGAGTAATTTTCAGAGCTTCGTGTGGGTGGTGGAGTATGTCGCAAACCTAGTTTACTTGCATGTTTGCTGGGGCCAATGGCCAATCTTAGTCTTGTGTCTAATCTTACATAGGTGGACATTATCTATACCTTGTAATAATATTTCCGGTTCCTGCCTCTAGAACCTTCTAGAAGCTTCCATTACCCATAATACCCAGGCCATTTCGCGGTTGTCAGGGGTTACCAAAAGGTATTTAAGCAAGGGGCCAGCATGGAAAAATCAGAAAGACTTCGGGCCAGCCAACTGGCTGGTCCTCTTCAACTCCTGCTAGGTCTCCTAGTTAGGGGTATTTCTGGCTTTTAGGCCTCTAGTAGGCCCAATTGTGGTTAGACTTTTCCCCCAAACCTAAACAAGCCTCTTTACCCTAACTTAACCCCAAAGTTCCTCAGCTTCTCTTAGAAGAATTTGTTCAGTTTAATTTTGTTAGCTCTCCCACAGTTTGCAATTTTTCGTCAGCGTGCCCGCGTCATTTTTTTTTTTTTTTGGGTAACACTTCTGAGAACCGTTTGATTTAATTTTAGTGGCCAAAATGCTAGTAATAGCGACGGTTTTGGAATTAAATGTTAACTGTAAACTCCGACTACTCAATATATCCCAATATGTCGATCAGAGAGAGATTGGCCAGCCAGAAAAAGAAAGCATGTGTGAGAGAGAATTGGAAGACGCTTGCACGACAGTACATAACATCTAGAAGCGTACTAGCACTACGCCCATCAAGTTAGTTATACATGGTTAGTGCACATTATTTTATTGACGTTCAATGGCATCGTATTGTTGGCGTCAACTGTTGTATAAAATCAAACATATCTAGACACGCTAGAGTGTCGCGCCAAGTTAGGCAACAAACATCACATCAATTCAATTGTCGAGGTTGTAAACCATTGTAGCGCGACGCCATTGCGTCAGTGTCTTATATCTTGAAGCATAGTTGGGCACATTTCAGGTACTTGGGGAAAAATAATAATGCGATACAAAAGCTTAAAATGTGTTGAAATCGAGAGCAATGACCCACCTGACAAAATTAACTATTGGTTGAAAGCCAGTTCAATGCAAAATATGCCCCTCAATAACGTTGAAAATGTGTTACTACCTAGCTAGCTAGTCCGCTCATCCCCATGTTAAATCCCGTAGGGTGATTATTCATCGATTCCGAGATAACGGGAAGGCTTCCAGCTATGAAATTGGCCGAATGGGTGCACTACAATACGAACTGCGTACCTTTTATGGTTTGGAGCCTGGGGGCGTAACAGGGATGGCGTGGGAGGGCGCGTAAGTACGAAAATATTGTTATAACCATTGTTAGTATTGTCGGCATCGTCTCTCATTGGACGGCCAAAGTTCCGACAATGAGAACGTGTATACTGACGTACGTACAATACTGGGCAAAAAAAACCGCTCGTTTTCGTTATACGGAGGGCTTCAACAATGCTCTCAGAAATGATAGTTAAAACGTCGTGATGGTCGGCAGGATGGTAACAAAAGGAACGATGAAATTTTATCTAAACAATAAGTAGGGCAAGCCATTGTTGGTCCTATTGCAGCGCTTCTTATGTGAAAAGATAGCAGCATTACTTAAAACAAAATTGAGTTGATGCACTAGTAATATTATAAACTATTACGAACTGTGGCTATAATTAATATTTCTTAATTATTGCCCCTGTTTAACAAAATATTGCATCATGTAGATAATTAAAATTTAATTAATGCTTCTAAATATTAATAAAGTAGACATAGAAACACAATGGAGCCAAAATTCGTTTATTATTGATATTTACAGTTAGTTTCATTACTTTCGTTTCGATGGTCATGGTGGCTGAGCAGTGGCAGAGCTCAGCCTAGTTATTAAAGATGCTGATGTGGTCGATGACTGGAAGGGGACCCTCTCAAAGTGTCTGCCTGACTGACCCGATCAGGGAAGTGTGACAGACTACCAGGCTCCTTCAGCGGCTATGGGATCTATTCTGGATATTACCTCGGACACCTGCTATGTTCAAAGGTTTCCCGGGTCGAATCTCCTGGGTTGCTACTGCACTACACTTTCTTTGTCCTATACGGCTTAGAATTAACCCGTTTCATCTTTACAAACAATTTATTCCAGCTGACGTTAAAGATCGAAGAAATTTTTTTTAAATAGTAAAATTTCTACAAATAAAGAATAAATCACCACGTAAAGGGTAAACGAAGGAAACAGTCTGCATTAAAGATTTGCCTTCATGAGAATACAAGATACACTAATCTGAGAAAGAAAGAAAATACAACTGCCCTGACTGGGACTCGAACCCAGGACTTCCCACTGTAACCAATGTGCTACCGGGGCGGATCCTCGCTACAGGCTCCTGCCCTGTTCAGTGTTTGTGTTTCAATAGATTTGTTGATAATATTTATTGCTTATTAGAAAAATTCAACATAATCAGCATAATATTTTCCCATCCACCCTTCGATTCTAAGCAGTTGATTTGAAAAATCAGGGTGCCTGTTTTTAAAGTTCTCCCAACACATTTGATCTCAGTGGGAAAGACGGAATTGTAATGAGTTAAAATTACGCACGAATGCTAGGCCTAATTCTGAAAATGTTGCTTGATGGGAAGAAAGAGCTTGGAAAGAGCACTTTCCTTATTCAAATCCACTCTAAATGCACGCAAGCAGCAGTGGCGTTTCTTGCTACTTGTTTGAATGAGGCTTAATGGCTTGTCGAGAGCTAAGTCATTAGCGCCAACTTCAGTTACAGTGCAGTGGCCCGTTGATGCCACTGAGCCACACAATACAGAGATGTTAACCAAACCCAAAATTTAGAATGGAATTAATTTCCTTTTTAAAAAAAAATGGTATTGCTCGCTAGATGACAATGGCTGTCGATCTTGAAATAAAATAAATAAAGTAATGGTTAAATTTTAATAGAATAAATGAAGAAACACACTGGCACCAACATTTGTTTATTACTAATATTTATAGTTAATTTAGTTTCAGTAATATAATTTCTTTCACTGGTGATGGTGGCTGAATGGTAGTAGAACTCAGCTTAGTTATCTGAAGAAGTTGATCTGGCTATCGACTGGAAAGGGGACCCCCAACAAAGTCCATTCCAGTCTAGGCCGACCATGTTAGTGTAAGAAACTATCAGTCCTTCAACAGCCATGAGACCAATTTTGAACATCGTCTCGACCCCTTTCCTTTTTCCAAACATTCTTTTCTTTGCTAGATGACAACGGATGTCCGAGTTTGAAATTAAATAAATTTTAGACTATGCAGTGCTAATCATAGCGCGAAAATAAGGAGAACAAGAAGTTTAGTCAGGTCAAATACCGCATCATACAGGTAATTCAAACTTATTAATAAGTGTAAAGATTAATAGGAAAACCTAAGAAATACAGTCGTGCCAACATTTACTAAATACTTGGGTAATATTTACAGGTACTTACGTTTCACCAGTTTAATTAATTTTATTTAGTTTCTGTGGTCATCATGGCTGAGTTGAAGAAGAAATTGATCTGGTCGATGACATCAAGAGAACCCTGGCAAATTCCACGCCAGTCACTTGCTCCAGAGTAGCGTAATATATTATTAGGCGTCTTTAGCGGCTATGGCGTAGATTATGGCCTATGCAGGGGAGTTATCTAGGCCCCGTATTGTGATCGGGCCAACAGTTTTCCTAGGCCTGCTTAATACATAGTTCTCATTAATCGTATAGTGCTCGAAAAATGTTAGTTTTTTTTATTTGCTATTTTCGTAACTTTATTCGTAGCTTCAAAACTAACTTATTGTGCTCACTTGTTTCTGTTTTGCAACCAAATGTAATACAATGGGTACTTTATTGGATATATAATTAATCAGTAACCATTAATTATACCAAAATTATGATTTTGTTTAGGATGTTCTAGAAACTGTTTTCAGGAGGAGCTACAAACAATACTTTCACAACCATAAAACAACGAAAAGGGTGATATCATACAAAAATCCCAAAACCGTAAAGGGATCCATCAAATTTTCGCAACATATTGTAATGATATCAGACTGCCAAAAACTGTAATATCATACAAAAACCCAATAAGGGAAAAAAAATCAAATTTTTGCCATATAAACTAGTGATATCAGACCCAAAATGGCTGTCACCAAGTTTTTCTTCCCAACATTGATCACGCAACCTTCTAAACACTCAAACACTCAGTAATCGGTGAGAGAGTGAACACGGTCAGACCACAAACTTGCTGACAGCCATTTTGGGTTTGATATCACTACGTTATATGGCAAAAATTGGATTTTTTTTTTTTTACCTTATTAGGTTTTTGTATGACAATACCATATTTGACGTTTTTAACATAAAACAGAAAAAAATCATGAACCCAGGTTATTAACTAACGAGTTGACACAATGTGTACCCTTAAACAGGGAACATGAATATTATTTACAAATAACCAGTATATTATTTTAAAATGATAATAAAGTAGAACATTTTACTGAAATTCTCTTGGAAGTAAAAGAGTGGCTTCTTACCACAGCACCGACCCTGGCCCTGCTGTTATTTAGATTCGAAAGAAACATTTTTAGTTACACAACAGATTTTTGAATTGCAGATATGGATATTTATGATTTTTTTAAACCTTTAACATACACAAAGAATAATTAAAAACCGTCGCCTTTAGCATTCAAAAAAGAAAGAAAAATGTGTAATGAACAATTTATATAATTTATAATAAATGTATAACTTGTAATGTATCTTACCACTAGCGTATTGTTAACAAAACTGTTTAGCCCAACGGTAATTAAAAAATTTTAGAGGTTACTACTGCAATTTGGGATAGAATTTTATCCTTTTGAAGAATTGATTAAAAACTTACACATGCGAGTTGCAAATTACCCTCAGCAGCACCATCAAGGGGCAAAAAATAATACTGAAAGTTAAATGTTTTGAATTATTTTTAAAATCGTGTAAAATGCTGTATACTACGTTAAGTTGTATTCTTTATTTTGGCATTAGCAAGTTTTTAAGGGGGCTTCTAATTCAGTAAACCAACACAATCTACTAGCTGCTAAACTAAAGAAATCTCTAATTATAACATCAATAAATTGAAGTTTACGTTTTAATGGTGCAAAATGGTGCATGTAAAGGTGCATGTAAAGGTAGCAAGAAATGTATTTCATTTATCGTATTGCCTTTCACTGCTGGAACACTAAAAGTCTTTGTTTACCTATTCAACTTAACGATATCGGTTACAGATCCTCGGTTCTCGTCAGATCCCCGAAGTTAAGCAGCATTGGGCTGGATTGATACTTGGGTGGGTGACCGCCTGGGAATCTGGCTGTTGCAGACATAGGGCCTTAGGGCTTCGGGCAGATGACCAGGAGTGGTTAACGCTCGTTAAACCCTTTAAACCCTTTAACTTAACGATTTCTCATTGTTAGTCTTTCCCTAAGATACTATTGTTAAATCTTGCTCGCCGATTTAACAATGCCTAAGCCGAACAATGAACTTTGCTGCGTGAAGTTTGATTGTTTCAAATGCTCATCTTCCTCGCTATAAGACGAGCGTTTTTTTTTTGCCCAGTATTGTACCTAGGCACACACTAGTGTATCACAATAAATCTAAACAATGTTACAAAGAAATTGTATTCACGCCCAATTCATGAAAAATAAACCAAGTTTAAAAACAAAACAAAATAAACAAAGCCAAAAACTGGTAAGGAGGCCACCAAGTTAAGCGTTGTTCGGCCCTTCAAAGGAGTGATATCAACACACCAAAACTAACTAAATACAACAAATTACAACACAATTAACACCAAACCAAAAGCCAATAAAGAGGTGACTAAGTTGAGAATGGTTCGGCCTACAGGCAAAAGGTAGTAACAAATTGTTGAAAACCAATTTCTTGTTGACGTGGTACTTTATCACTCATCTGAACGGTAGTGGAGTTGAGTCAATACACACTTTTAAAAAAAGGAGTGATATCATATCAAACACCAAAACTGGTAAAAGGGACCGCCAAGTTCCGAATGATTCGGCCCTTCAAAGGAGTGATATCAACACACCAAAACATTCGCCAATTTAATAGCACCGAATAATACTTTGGACGTTAAATGAAAACTTGAACATTGCTACCGAAACTAGCAACATTCTAGTTGTCATTTACCTTCGAATTATTAAGCGGTGCGATTAACTTGGCGAATGTTTTGGTGTGTTGATATCACTCATTTTTTTTAGGAATTTTTATGTCTATAAATAATTAGCCATTACATCAGCAAAATTGAGAAATTGTTTCGTTTGCTTTCTTCCTTCACATGCAGTCATGCAAAAGCCGCCGAAGGTCATTGTTACTAAAACAGCAGAACAAGAAGCATTTTATTTTTTGTTTATTAGCAAAAACCCCGTTTGTTCGTGGATGCTCGTATTGTTCACAAGCTTTCTTTTTTCACATTTTGTCATGCAGAAATTCCTGAAGTTCACTGTTCGTAACACATCAGACCGCAAACGGACATAGGGCCTTAGGGCTTCGTCGGGCAGATGACCGGATGCGGTTAACGCTCGCTAAAACTCTGACTCTTTGAGACGGCAAAGCGCGTGGAGCACGTATTGTTGTGTAACCATCATATAACGTGCATCTCTATTCTCACGCAATCTCCAACAACGTAAATGACTGATTATTTTGTACTTCGTTACAGTTCATCTTTTAGTTCGTCCAGGCTGTTACAATAAATCTAAGGACCAGGGTTCATTGTCTAAGCCATTGTTGCTTGAAATCTTTGGTTGCAACATGGAAAAAAAAACGAAATTTAAATTTCGTGGTTCCTAATTTCAAAACCCTCGCACGCATTTATCCTGACACCTACAAGCCCCAAACCAACAAAAGTACAATGTTCAGATCACCATGCATTCGCGTGTGAACTTTCAGCTGTGTAGGCCTTCCTATTGTTCACTAGCCATGAGCAATGAGTCTATGGGATTTAACATGGGCCCATCGTTACTAGTTACAAGTCAGTATCATAAAAACAACGTTATTGACGCATCTTTCTCTATATGAATGGTGGACACTCATCCTTTAACTTTTATTTTTTCTTCATCCCTGCACCTTCTCCTTACATTTACCACAATTTGAAAGATTTCTGATACATTAAACTGCCTTTACTTTATCACCGCGCCTTAACTTTCGTTTTTATGAAATACACATAACGTTTTTTATGTTTCTCTTATTTGTTTATCCTTAACCTTATAAGCCAGGAAGTGTTGCCCCTTCCTCTCTTAGGGCGCGTTTACGCAACGACTCGCCTTTGCAAACTCGCAGCGAGAAGTTAGAAATCATCTGAAATTCCAACATGGCGGCGGTTTTATCTGCACCGACTCACAACGAAAACAGATAAAAATTCGAGTTAAGAAGCGACTGGGAACTTGTTTCGTCAGGAGGAATTATTTATCTTATTGTCACGGATTATAAGCCTGAAAGCATTTACTCAAACGATGTCAGATTTAGCTAATCCAAATAGCGTTGTTACCATGGCAACGACACCTTTGCCATCGCGAATAAATTCTAGCTGCGAGAATGCAAAGGCGAGTCGTTGCGTAAACGCGCCCTTACACCGAGTGGCGAGTTTGAGCGTGTTTATGGGGTATTTATCTGCTCCTTTATGGCTGACCCACACCCTTGGGGCTAATGACCATATTATTACGTACTCTTTCCCCTTTTTTATGTTTTTTACTTTTTTCTCGCCTTTTCCTTTTCTGAACTACGTGCTCACGCACAACAATACTGTTTTCTGCCTTTTCCCTCATTGTTCCCCCTTCTCTATTCCATGTTCTTCTTCTTTCCCCCGTCCATGATTTTGTACCGACCACGACGGTCACCTCTTGTAACTCGACTACCCACTAGGATGATTTATGCAAGATGATTTCTCCTGTGTTTCTTCGGTTTCCTACGTTTTGTCCGACTCCGTCACCCATATTTTACCCTTCGTTTATTGTGGCTGAGCCCGGGAAGGCCACGTATCCGATGGACTTCTAGAACATTCCTGAGTACTGTAAGTGTTCTTGCCTATTTATTAGTTAAGGCCATTTTGCGGGACCCCCTTTCGAACTTTGCTCAACTGTTGACTCTTTGAGATGTAAAATATCGGTTTGATTTGTGTGGTTTTGTCGGACATGACTGGGAACCGCCTCCCTTATTTTCAACCCTATCCACCCATCATGTAACTTTTCACCACGTCAAATTAAAACCTGTATGATTGCCTACAAACTAATGTTTTATTCACGGATTTTGGGGTACAATGTCGCAATATCGATCCACGGATCTCATCTCTGTGGGGGCAACTCCACTTAATTTCTGTCGCATTGGGATTTATCCTCAAAACACCAAAATATGCTTTTAGTTGCTTACAGTTAACAGACACATGTCTGCTAGTGAGGTCGCCTTTATCATTATCACGAATATTTATTGGGAGCCATGGCCCGCAGCCGTATGCCCCATTCAAAACTATACATACGCTACACACCACACCCTATACACCATACTCCATACACTATACACTACACACTTCTACCTACTACCATAACCCCGGAAACAGTCTACTTCTCACAGAAACCCTTTAACACTGGAAATCACCACCGCACTCCTGGGTCAGCTCCCGTCGCACATCTCGTTGTAGCCACTGTTGCACAGACCGTAGTACTCGCAGCTGCACATTCATCGATCGAAGATAACCCACCTTCTCTCTCCCATATAGGGAAAGTTCCAGTGGGCTCTGGTCAGCCAAACGGACGCTCAGAAACACAGCTAGCAGCACTCAGACACTTCCACACTTCAGCACTCCCAATGCTCGAGCTCCTCTTCTTCCCACTGTGTACAAGGTGCCAGACTACAGCCTCTCATCCATACCAGGTGACTCTTAGCAGACTGAATGAGAGGGGAACAGGAGAGCCTCACATCTGTAATGACCACTACACACTGATCCCCGCCACCCTACAGAACTTCGCAACCATTTTCAGCTTGGTCTGAAGTCGTCGCCAACTCGTCAAGGACAGTAGCTCCTGTACTGTGGACATCTCTCGCATCCAGGGAGCTAATAGCAGTCTCACCGTCGTATGCTGTTTACAATGCCAAGGAACATGCTCCGGCGTTTCATACACAAAACAATGTGGGCAGGTAAGCGTTCTGACCCAACCAAACCGATACCTGTGCGACTGTAGGTGAGTATGACCTACTCTAAGCTTAGACGCAACCTTTGCCTCCAGAAACCCCATTCTGTTTAAACAAGACTTCACAACACACTGCGGTTGTAGAGCTTGAAAATCCCTAGCAGTACCTGCCCTTTCCCAACCAACTTGCCACAACTGCAGAGCCCATTGTCTAACAATCGGTCGGCGCATCCGTGCTGACAGCATTGGGACAACTAAAGGACACTCACTAGTTACAGCTTCCCTGGCTAAACCTTCCGCTTGCACATTCCCCACGTTACCACGATACTCCTTTATCCACCTCAACTCAACTCGACTGCTGCGTGTTGCAACCCAGAATTTCCATAAAATAGTAAAGATCAAAGGATCCAACACACTACGATTTTCACACACTGTCCGCAGGAGCCTGTGGCTAGCCAGCGAGTCAGTGTGGAGTGCGAATGACGTCAGCTGTAGCTCTACAGCAACATTGAGTGCCACTTAAATGGCCAGCTTCTCGCAGAGCATGCTGGACGTGACAGCAGTTACACAGCGCTGCACCATAACCTCGAGCGATGGGACCACAACACCAAGTCCGCCCAACTGCACTGCAGCACAGAACGAAGCATCACAAAAAACGTCACACTCTGTACAATTTGACCCAAAGTTCTGTTCTAGGCCTGGGCACCAACTCTGCGGGCTGAGCGCCTGTGCACACGCTACAGAAAGACCACAGGGTGAAACCTGCTGTAGCAGGGTCACTCCAACTCCTGCTTCTCCCAAGATACTTCTTGGTTTTTCACTCAACTTTCCATTGTCGTCCAGAATCTTACCCATAGGGTCATCCCGTCCCCAACTCAGGTTACGTAAGCAGAGTGCCACCAAGAGCTCCTTCGCTCTGAACTCAACCGGCACTTCACCACACTCTACCCACGGTGCTTGTTCCGGGGTCGAGGCAAGACAACCTGTTACTATACGCAGGCATACATTCACTAATACCTGCTGCACCAGCAAATGTCTACTTGATGTCACTGAAAACGGCAAGTGATAATCCATAACAGACCGCACAAAAGTTCTGTATGCTGCTAGCAGCACTCCACGTGCAACGCTGCTCCCCCCGCACAGTGCAAACTCTCGCAGCACAGCTATCCACGCTTGCGTCTTCTCCTTCAACCTCGCTACATTTAGCGTCGAGTCAAGGTTGCTTCCAAAATCACCGCTAGATACTTCACGCTCCTTTTCGGGATGACCACCTGATCGCCTACACGGATCTGCACTTGACTAAGAGGCATTGTGGGGCTCCTTGCAAACACAACAACCTCAGTTTTGGCAGGGGCCAAAAGCAGACCTCGCTCACTCAGGAGACCCTGAATTTGCTCTAATGCCCATTGCGCATTTTCTACTAATAGGCCAAGCACGTCACCAACGAACCAGATTGTGACGTCATCAGTGTAACGGACTATGTTTGCCAACAGTCCTACTTCCACAAGAACTTCACTAATGGCTATTGCAAACAATGTGGGACTCAAGCAGCTCCCTTGCGTGAGCCCTCTGTCAGTAGTCGCTTCAGCTGACCAGCTCCCATCTATTTGCGTCACAAAAACTTGTGGCCGTAACAGTGCAACAATCGTGTTGACAAGCCGTTGCCCAATTCCCATGGCGACCAAGGATGCCTTAACCCAAGCAATGGACTCCGTGTCATAGGCTGCCTTGATTTCTAAAAAGACAGCCAAGACAACCTTTCCCTGTGCCCACGTTTCACGAATGCTGGAGAGTAAAAACAGTACAGCGTCCTGAGCACTGCGGCTCGGGTGATACCCGAACTGGACACTAACCAGACACCCAGAGTATTCCATGTGCCAGCTTAGCCGTTTAATAACCATCCGCTCATAAATCTTTCTAATGCATGACAGTAAAGCTATCGGTTTGTAATTCATTAATTCCGACCAATTGCTGCCAGGTTCATGGACAGGGACCGAAACCGCGAATATCCAGGCTGAGGGGACGGAGCCCTCAACAAAGATCCGCTGGAACAACGGTAAAAGCGCCTGTTAATCTGCAACTGTCGACGACGCATAGTACTATAGTGAACACCATCTATGCGTTAGCACTAGACTTCTTACAACATGACAAGGACGACCTAAACTCCGAGAATTCCCACGACATATTGCTCATCTCCGACACAACATTCGAACTGGTCGTGGGGGGAGTAACACCTTCCGCAAGGCTATACATGCTAGCAAACCTTGCATTGAATGTGTCTGCCATTTTCACTCTCTCAGCACCTCCCGATCCGCCATAGACGCTGTTGCACTATATACCCATTTCTGCACTACTTTGCTCTTACTCTTACCAAGAGCTTTCCACGCTTGCAGACGCGATTTCTAACCTGCAACTTGCTCACACAAGCGGCTGCTATACAATGCTTTTTCCCGCCTCAGAATAAAGCGCGACTCCTCAGACAGACCCCGGTAAGTTAACCACAACTCCTCTGTTGGCACCCGCTTCCACCGCCTATAAGCCCTGCGCCTATCCCTGACAGCACTAGTCCAGCAGTTTGTCCACCACTGCGGGCGGGTAGCTATAAACTGTTTGCGCTGCCACTCTCGCTGCGGTTCGCCAATCCAGGTACCAAAAATGCCATTATCAGGACATCTTGGCCTGGGTACTCTCGACATAAACTCAGACTTGGGTCCATAAACCTTTTGGTTACGAAGGCTCAGAGCGACCAGGAAGTGATCACTCCCACGTAAGTCGTCCGAGACTTCAAACTCATATCTGTTCGTCATATCACGTGAACACACAAAGAAGTCTAACACAGACTCATGCACACCATTCTGCCGACAACGGATAAACGTCGGTGTACCATTCTGCATAATAACTAGTCCCTGGTTTTCAATGGCACTAGCTAACCTATTGCTACGTGCATCCGCTCGCACTGAGCCCCAATCAAAGTGGTGGCTGTTGAAGTCACTACCTACAATTACTGGTGCAGCAACTGTCCAAACCACTTTGTCCAGTGCTATTGATGGAGTGCTCGTAACATGCACGAAAACAACTGTGACCCATTTCTCACCCATCAAGACTTTCAATGCTACAGCATCAATGCCAGCAATTTGATGCACGATGTCCATAGTACAGTATGGTACAGCCCATCTAACCAAAACACCAACTTTGGAATCTGACAACACGAACCCAACCGGACGCATCAAATCCCTGCATGTTGTTAGCTTCCTGGATGCCTAAGCTATCCACATGCTTTAAGAGAAGCTCAACTTTTTCCAATTTCCGCTGAATACCGCGAGTATTCCAAGACGCTAACTTATAATACGTCAGAGGTACGAATTCTTGCAGGTCCCTGTACTAAACTCGCCCTACCCCAATCCTCGTTCCTCTCCTGTTCCCTCAGACTCATTGCTGCTCAGGATGACTTGGCTGTCCTGAATTTGCGACCTAGAGGCTCTTTGCGAAAGTGGGCCCACAATGTTACCTGCAACACTCGCATATACATGATCGTCATCTCCTTGTGATACACTCACCACTTCAATCTCAACAGGATCAATGGACATGATGCCCCCATCTTCTCTATTACTGTCATCTTCTTTTCCCACAGCAGGAACACTGCTTTGAAGATACACTACCTGCGATGCTACCGCCGTTGGTGACCGAACTCCCTTCTTCCTTTTCTGTTTGCGCTTGGCTGGTGGGGTGAGCCAAGGGCCATCACTGTCTTGCCCATGATCTCCATGCCGTGCTGAATTCTCGCGCTGCTGCTCACTCTCACTAGCTTCGGAAACAGCACAATTTTCATTTCGATCCCGTCGCCGAAACTCCACAATTTCAAGCACGGTGCTTAGGCAGGGGGCACTCGTGCTCAATCGGATGTCTACAATAGGATGATCTACTATTACTTGGCGGCGACACATTAGCGTATGTCTAGATATCATACTTTTGCCGTTTTCATTGTTGTAAACAGTCCTTATAAAAGCCGTATTAGACTCGTACAACAATGGTAAAGTATATACTTATTGCAACAATGCAATAAGTAAAAACGTATAATTATTGCAAAAATGAAATTGCTGTGGCTACAATAGTCATTGGCGTCATAACCTTTCTTATTAGTTAAAAGGGTTTAAAGGGTTTAACGAGCGTTAACCACTCCTGGTCTTATTAGTAAAATACAGCTAACAATCGAAACTTAATTCTAGCCCTGTGGTTTTGAGGTACAATATTTACTAGGAATGACGACAAAAGTTTTTTTTAGCATCGTCCATGCCGTGATTACCATAACTGTGCTAGGGATTATGGTCGCATCACGTTTCACAGTTAATAATCCAGTCCCTGTGGTATACTCCCGTAGAAATTTTAGTTTTGATTTGTCTAACCAATTGTAGGGGCTTTAGTACTTATAAAAGAACCCAAAAAACTTGGGTAGACTTTACCACAGTCCACACGAGATTCTACAGACGGCCTTTTACAAAATGGCTGCCGTTAATCTTCTTTTTTTGCCTATTTCTTCATTAAGAGCACTTACAGTCTCCCTTTACGTGTCTAAATGTATGTTTTTTTAGGTCAAGGAATCTTAAAGTAAGGTTCCCATGATCCTAGGACTGATGTATTTACCCCATCAATAGTCTGCACGAGATTCTACAGACGCCATTTTACAAAATGGCTGCCGTCATTCTTCTCTTTTGCCTATTTCAGCTTCTATAGCACTTACAGTCTCCCTTGATGTTGCTAAATATATGTTTTTTAGGTCAAGGAATCTGAAAGAGTCAAGGAATCTGAAAGTAAGGTTCCCATAAGCTTAAGACTAATGTATTTACTCCGTCAATAGTCTGCAAAAATACTACAGACGCTATTATACAAACAGGCTGCCATTAATCTTCTTTGTTGCCTATTTCAGCTTTTAGAGCACTTGCAGTCTCCCTTGATGTGTCTAAATATATGCTTTTTAGGTCAAAGACTATGAAAGTAAGGTTCATATAATCCTAGGACAGATGTATTTATCCCCATCAATAGTCTGCACGAAATTCTACAGACGCCATTTTACAAAATGGCTGCCGTCAGTCGTCTTTTTTGCCTATTTCAGCTTTTAGATCACTTACAGTCTTCCTTGATGTTTCTAAATATATGTTTTTTAGATAAAGAATTCTCAAAGAAAGGTTTCCATGTTCCTAGGACTGATTTAATTAGCCCATCAATACTAGCAAGAATTACTAGTAATATTTTTGTTTTCATGTTAGAACAAACAAAACAATGTTTATATTGTGGAATGAAAAACTCTTTTGGGGTGTTTTACATTTCCATAATTGACTGTATATTATCCATTCTTTTTATTTCGTTCATTTTTCAAGTTTAAACTTTCCAGCTATTTTTGAAAAACAATAAATTTCGTGCTGGTCTGACATTCAATCTATGGTTCCAGAAATTTTGAGAATGACTTTGGTACTAACAAGTGTTCAATTATATTAACACAGGGCAAATGTGTCACTTCTAAGGGTATGACAACCTAATTTTAATACGATTTTGTGCTTATTAGTACCAGAGTAAATTTATGTAAAGAGTATACTCTACATGCTTTCTTCCAAATCCACTAAAGAGTCAAGTGTATTTAGTCTTAGTGCACTTATTTTCTCACAGCATGGAAACATTTAATATTTTTGTTTTGCAGGTGAAGTGAAACAGGAGAGAAATGGATGAAAAACAAGCAATAGGAAAGCAACTTGCATCTGTTAACCATAAAGGAACTGATATCAGTTTTGATCTACAAAAGTACATTATCTGCTAGATAGTGGGCACCGACAAAGTAGTTGGTACGAATAATGGCAGAAAAGGAATTCAAGAAGCTGCTGAGATCAGACAAGATAAATTGGAGAAAAGACTTCAACAAGTTACAGTGCAAGGTGAGTTTGTATGCTATGTTACAGACAGTTGCTTAAATCATATGCTTTGAACAAAATACTTGGCACTTTCAAATGCAATATATTTCGAAAAAAAAATTTTCTATTGTTCTTTTCAACTGTGTTTACTGTACTCATATTTCTTTAAGTATCCCTCCAAACACGATTTGTGGCAGAACAAGTCTGCACCAAATACTTCAGTGTCTGTCTCCAGATCAGCTATCCAAGAGCTATCCAGATCAGTTATCCATCATCTTAAAAATAAACAGCAGCTTCTAATAACTTGTTTCCTCTTCGTGATTCACTTATACGAAACTTGTCCCTCACACCACCATGTGCTACCTGACCACAAACAGTACATCTTAGAAGTGTGGATGATATGACTGAAGAAGGAAGAGCTCGTGGGGTAACTGCTGACCTAGTTTTACGTGATGTTTCAACTATAGAAGTTTGTTTAGGTTTCAAATCTTCATCTTTTTAAATTGTTTCGTCTTGAATTTTAGCAATCTTGTCAAGCATTTTGTTCAAAGTATATGGTTTATAGCAACTGTTCGTAACATAATATACAAACTCATCTTGCACTGTAACCTGTTTGTCTTTTATCCACTATATCTTGTCTAATCTCAGCAGCTTCTAGAATTTCTTTCTGCCATTATTCGCACCAACTACTTTGTCAATGCCCACTATCTGGCAGATAGTGTACTTTTGTAGATCAAAACTGATATCAGTTCCTTTCTGATGAACAGATGTAAGATGCTTGCCTGGTGTTTGTTTTTCATCCATTTCTCTCCTGTTTTACTTCACCTGCAAGACAAAATTATTAAATGTTTCTATGATGTATGAAAATAAGTGCACTAAGACTATGGTAAAATTCACCCACATTAGTCAGTGGAGACAAGAGTTAGCGATGCGATAGAGCCTCTTCACGCCTGTTTGAAATTGGATTATGACGGTAGGCTTAACGTAGTACATGTTTTCCCAGCATCAACCAAAATGCTTTAGGGAAGAAACGCTCTCAGAAACTATTCAGGTACGGTATTTGGCCATACATAATTTTCATGAAACACTAAAAAATAGTCGATTAGTATTTTTCAGCAGATCGCAAACTTTGACAGCCACTTGTCTTCCAAACGGAAGTAGTTCCAAGATGGCGGCGATGCCAACAACAGCGCAAGCGATGGCTTCTGCAGGTGCCTTTCGAGTTCCCAAAAACAAACTGTAATAAATGTCTACAGCCAACCGCGCCAACGTGATCAAAGAAATCTATTCGTGGATTTGCAAAAGAAACACGATTGCCGGGCGGCGTGTCCGAAGATGCTGTCTATCGTTGCAGAAAAGCGTTCAAAGTAAGTGTTGGGTGTTTGACTGCGCCACGCAAACGAAATCTAGACAATGCAGAAAGCATCATACCATTCTGTCAAGGAGGGAAAAATAGCAACAAAGAGTTAACGTAAAGCTGACATGCAGGCTTGGCTGCAATAATGCTGTTGATATTACGATGTTGTCGAACCGTGAACTGTGTGCATTAATCGAAGGTGCAAAAACACGGTACGATCACAACCGTTATTCATTCGACAGCCTTGCTAAGATGCACGGACACACGTACGTAAAAATGCGACGAATTTACGCTTTCAGAAATTCGGAAAAAGTTCATGATTTTGTCGAAATGACGACATTGCACCTGTTGAAAAGTGACACGTGCCGCAAACGAATACGATTCTTACCAAATTTCTCACGGACGACAATGAGACGAATCACTCCAAGTTTGCAGTTTACTTTCCGTAAAAACGTCAACGTCACAGCTTGGCTAACCTGGCATGGCCATGGAACGAGACGATAGGCTATTGTTTTAGAGGCGGGGCGGGGGGGGGGGGGGAAGAAGGACATTCATTATTGGAGGAAACTTGTGTTAATGAGGAAATCAGTGTTTGAGCAGGCGTGACTGTGACGAATTTCGGAAAGTTTGACAACTTTGGCTTGCAAGCTCCACGTAAGGATTGAAGTAAAAAATTCGTTACAGTTTGTCCCCCCCCCCTTTTACATTCATACCCCACCTGATTCTAACGCTCCTCAAAACGGTCTTTTAAAGGCCAAACCTATACGGCCCTTTTCAGGAACATTTTTGAAAGAAGATAAATCATTCCTGTTTAATAAAATTTCGTAATGCAGAAATAACACACACTTAAAGGGTTTAACGAGCGTTAACCACTCCTGGTCATCTGCCCTATGTCTGCAACAGCCAGATTCCCAGGCGGTCACCCACCCAAGTATGAATCCAGCCCAATGCTGCTTAACTTCGGGGATCTGACGAGAACCGGTGTTTCCAACACTGCAAGGCCGCAGACACACACTAACACACACTATTAAGCATTAAACAATGAGTGTATTAACAATAAAGACATGCTATAGTGTAACACTGCTTAAAAATGTGAAATTATTAGCATTAAAAAGAATCACGCGAATGAATTGTTATGCCATTTCTTGCTTCATTGTTTGAGTTGGATCTCACGGATGAATACAAACAGATCAGTGGTAAGCAGCCTTTGGTCGCGTCACTAACACTCTCTCCACTGACTAATGTGGGTGGATTTTACCATAAATACACATGATTTTTAGCGGATATGGAAGAAAGCATGTAGAGTAGATTCGTTACATAAATTTACTCTGGTACTAATAAGCATAAAATCGTGTCAAAATTAGGTTCTCATACCCTTAGAAGTGACAAATTTACCCTGTGATAACATATTTGAACACTTCTTCGTACCAAAGTCATTCTCAAAAGTTCTGGATCCATAGAGTGAATGTCAGACCATCACGAAACTTACTGTTTTTTTTTTCAAAATTAGCTGGAAAATTTTAACTTGTAAAATGAAAGAAATAAAAAGAATGAATATATGCAGTCAATCATGGACATGCAAAACACCCCAAAAGAGTTTTTCATTCCACAATATAAACATTGTTTTGTTTGTTGTAACATGAAAAAAAAAAATGTTACTACGATTGATGGGGCAAATACATCAGTCCTAGGATCATGGGATCATTACTTTCAGATTTATTGACCTAAAAACATATATTTAGACACACCAAGGAAGACTAAGTGCTCTAAAAGCTGAAATAGGCAAAAAAAAAAAAAAATATTGATGGCACCCATTTTGTAAAATGGCGTCTGTAGAATCTCGTGCAGACTATTGATGGGGTAAAAGCATCAGTCCTAGGATCATGGGAACCTTACTTTTAGATTCCTTGAACTAAAAAAACATATATTTAGACACATGAAGGGAGACTAAGTGCTCTAAATGAAGAACTAGGCAAAAAAAGAAGATCAACGGCAGCCATTTTGTAAAATGGCGTCTGTAGAATCTCGTGCGGACTGTGGTAAAGTCTACCCTAGTTTTTTTGGTTCTTTTATAAGTACTAAAGCCCCTACAATTGGTTAGACAAATCAGAACTAAAATTTCTACGGGGCATACCACAGGGACTGGATTATAATGACTTATCGTCAACTTCGCTTCGTCAGTGGCAGTGAAATTTTTGAAAAACTAGATTTTTCCACAAATGGTGTAGAAATCACGTGTCACGGCTCCTAGCTCAACGCCACTTGACGCACATGCCGGAAATTTAATGCCTTTTAGCGCTGCTGTGGCAAAATAAGATTATGGCGATACTGAATCAACTGGCCTGGAGCCAGGAAACGAAACCCACAGCTTCACTCCTCGACGACTTTCTGACAAGGCATGTAGTTACAGCATGGACACGCCCACGTCCTACGAACGTGTGTTTATTAGTGGACTCCTGATTCACGATTCACTCCTTGTTCTTTGTACTATTATAATTTTCATATTACTTAATGAAAATCTAGTTTTTTGCTTTCTCTCTGATAGATCGAATCTCGTTTCCTATAGCTGGTCCGATACACTGAGCTTCACTTAAGCCTGGCTCAATACTCCGTCTTCATCATCATCGAAGTATTGGTCAATGTCTAATGAAACAATAATTTTAGCCATCATAAATATACAAACGAACAGAAAACAAACAAGGAAATCGAAGGCAAAAAAACTCGGTTACAGCAATAGACGAGTGCGTGAATACGTCGAGATGCGTGTGCTGTTTCATTTATTCTGGTCTTCCTTCCGTTGTAACAATGAACTCTCGCCCTTTGGGCTCAGACGATTTTGGCTCTTCGTACGTAAAAACTATCCTATAAATCACTTACTGAACCCCATCGTTGGATAAAGGATGGTTGTAACTATTACTTAATTATGGGAAATGGTGCAACACAGGAAACAAAGATTTTTATTACGAATTTGGAATGGTGATACAAGCTTTGCCTATTTCGTCTATAACTTCAAGATACTTCACTACATATTTCAATACTGTCCTAATTAGTCTACCTCATTTGGACCTCGTTGTACCCATTTAAGTTCAAAAACTTCAAAGTTAAAAATCACTACTCGAATATAGGCCTAATTGTTCAAAAATAGGCCTGATTATTCGTAATATATGCCAGATTACTCAAATATAGGCCTTATTATGTAATTATATGCCTAACTACTCAAATTTTAATATTTGTGATAGTTTATTGCATAATGACTCGAAGTTTGTTATGTCAAACTTCTATGAGTCTACAATATTCAATACTTCATATTTCTACAATACTTCACATAAGTGAAAAAAGGAACTAAATAATAATAATAATAATAATAATAATAATAATAATAATAATAATAATAATTTAATAATAATAATTTAATTTATTGCTACTGCTACATCAAGGTTACACGAGTCTCAGGAGAGACTGTATGTGCAGTTTTAACAAGTAAAATAATTTACAGTATTATACACAGTATACAGTATTACAGTAATATATACAAATAATTAATCATTTACAGTATTATATACAAATATTAAATGTTCAGTTAAACATAAGATGAAAACAGTTTACTTGCACAATTAAAAAAAAATAATTTTTTTAATTTGAAAAAAATAAATAAAAAATGGGACATATTTTTTTTTTAAACTGAATAATACAACATACAGTTCATGAACAAATGATGCGTATTACGGCAAATAATGCTTGGTTAATTTTTTACATGTTACGGTTAAACAGCCATTCTTTGATTTATTTTTTCAATTTACACAAATTATTTTAAGTTCCTAAGTTTTGCTGGTAATTTATTGAATGTATTCGGAACTGTGTAATTCATTCCCCTTTTTCCATATGAATTTCTAACTATAGGTAAAATTAGCCAATTATTGTTATTTCTTACACTTCGAGAGACAGGAATTTTCCAATCAGAGCAAAGGTTATAATTTGTTATAATCGCATAAATGTAAAGATAAATGTAAAGATTATTTAACGTCATTAATTTATTTTCAGTGAAGATGTCTTTCGTGTTTTCTTTTTTTTATAATCATCGAAAAGTACTTTAGCGGCTTTGTTAAGTATTTTTTGTAATCGATTAATAAGTCCAAATGAAGTGGAAGCATAAATAGTGCATGCATATCTTACATGAGACAAAATACATGTTTCGTAAATAAGTCTTTTGTTGTGAATGTTTAATTTATTTTTTATCTTGTACAAAGCAGGCAGTAGTTGTCTAACCTTCGTGATTAAATTATCAACATGATCATGAAATTTCCAATTTTTATCGATTTCTAATCCTAAGTATTTAGCATGTGTAACCTTATTTAATAATTTGCAATTGCATTTTTCCCTACATGAGTTTATATTACAATCTAAGTAGTGCAGTTTTATTTATATTTTTTCTAGGTTCATATGTGATGTGGAAATTGGCATTACGCATGTCTTTTCAACATTTACGTAAAGTTCGTTTTGCATGAAGTAATTGTTGATTCGATTGAAGTCCTTTTGTAGATTAGAAATCATGATTTCTTTATCGATGTGTATGGATAACATGAATATATCAGCATATACGGTTATATAAGTATTCCAATTTATTTCTTTAAGGTCATTAAGATAGATAAGAAAAACCAGTGGTCCTAATATTGACCCTTGGGGGACACCATAATCATTTTTTTTCCATTCACTGAGTGTATCATCAATTTTAACGCTGCACAGTCTGTTGGTAAGATAACTCATTATAATATTCAACATTTTTCCTCTAATTCCATAAATGGATAATTTCTCTTTTAATATGTCTTTGACAAGGGTGTCGAATGCTTTTTGTAAGTCTATCATTACAGAAGCTGCATATTTGCCATCGTTTAATGCTCTAGTAATATTATTGTTAATGTAATTTAAGGCATCAACGGTCCCTTTACCTTTTTGGTACCCGAACTGATTTACATTAAGAAGTCCAAATTGTTTTAAGAACTTCTCAATTCTAGTCACGAAAAATTTTTCCACAATCTTATTCAAAACTGGCAGTAATGCGATTGGTCGATGATTCCTAATTTCAGACCTATTTCCTTTTTAATAATAATAATAATATGGTGAGAAAATATAAGACAATAACTTAAATACAAGCAAGTCCATAGATAAACACAGAATGGGTCAAAGATATTATAAATTGATAACCACAGCAAAAAACTTATTGCTATAGTAGTTGTTGAGGGTTACAACATAATCTCTCAATTGAGTAATCCTTAAAATTTTCATATTAGTGAATAATTCATTAGTTTTTTCAAAAATTGTATTTTTAAAAGTATCTTAATGATTTCATTTTGTGCTTTTTGAAGTTTAGATAAATGTAGGCCTAATTACTCAAATATTGGCCTTACTAATCATATACAGGCCTTGCTTCTCATATATAGGCCTTACTACTCAAATATGGGCCTAATTACTCAACTGTAGGCCTAATCACACAAACACAGGCCTAATTACATGTGGTGCCATCCAGCAAAGTGTAGGAAAAAATAGTCCATAATACTACATCTGTCCACTTGATGTCGTAGCCTCATAGTCAGGTTTACTTAGTTCTTGATTTTGCCATTGTGTTTTATGTATGTTACCGTTGGAGGACAGACAGAATGGTCGAATGGTCAAGTCTGCAAAATCTATTACAACCGCCAAACAAATTATTTCCCAGCATCAACCAAACCGTTTTAGGAATGGCACGCGCTCGGGACGCATCCAGGTACGGTATTCAGCCTAATTTTCTTGAAATATTAAAAAAGAGTCGATTAGCATTTTTTAGCAGATGTCAAACTTTGACAACCACTTGTGTTCCAAACGGAAGCAGTTCCAAGATGGTGGCGATGCCAACAATAGCGTAAGCGATGACTTCCCCAACATCATTTTACAAACGTCATAACATAAAATTACACAGCAATGGACATACCAATGAGGCAGCAAAAAAAAACAGAATCTAAACCCTAAGCCATCTGTCGTAAACCGTTTTCTAAGATTCAGTTGTGCGTCCAGACACCAACTGATCTGTGAGGAAGGAAAGCCCTTACGAACGCCTTTTACCTTCCCCCATTTCATGAAAATCCGGATCCCCTTCCTCATTTATACGTCTAACCATTTTTGTTGTGCAAAAGCCACTTAACCTTCTTTATCTATAATCTAACTAGTACTCGTTCGTAAGGTCAAGACTACAACAATTATTTGTCTGTAAAAGTCGGCTGTTACCACTGTCACTTCTATTGTCACCACCCAACGGCTTGTTAATGACTATTTTTGCCTATGTTAATGCCTATATTGTTAATGCCTGTAATGCCTATATTGTAGTTATGCCTATATTTTAGTAATTCGGCCTACATTTAGCTAAACTTCAAAAAGCACAAAATGAAATCATTAAGATACTTTTTAGAAATAAAATTTGTGAAAAAACTAATGAATTATTCACTAATATGAAAATTTTAAGGATTACTCAACCTAGAGACAACAATTCCGTACTTGTCTTGCTTGCTCTATTGTAACCTTCTTAGCGTAAGACCGTACTCCTTTGTATTGTTGGCGTTGCTTTACTAGTTATAACAATACCTACGCCCTTCCCTCCATCTATCGGCCTAGGTAGGAACTTAATATTTAAACTTTTTTTTCTCTACCAAACACTTGAAGCGAAAGGACATGTTACTGCATTGGAAGCAAAATGGCTGCCATAGACGCCATTTTGGCAAGGCCTAAAGCCATTTCCAAAGAGGACTAGACATAGAGGAATGATTCCTTCTCACCCTTGACATTCCTAAAGGTATGGTTAAAGTTTCGTCCAAGCAATCGTTTACTTTAAAGGAGCATATCTCCTATTTCTGTCAAGAAGTCGACCTTTTAAAGATTTCCCTCTGACTCTGAGAGCCTAAGCCTACTGGCCCATAGATGGAAGCTGGAAGCCTTACTACCCAATCGTCATGTAATTGTTCTTGAAAGCACGCCAACACGTTCATTCTCACTATCCAGCAAAGATAAATAAACTGCCCAAGACCTCAAGTTTTAGTCAGTTACTTCCCCACAGCCACTCACGGGCAGAACCCTGTGACAATAACAGCAAATCATCGAAACGTAGGTTTAAGCCAGGATGGAAGTCGAAATGGGGAATAGAGCGTTCATTCTCCAGAGAAACATCCTTTATTTTTTCGAAGAGCAAATCTGTAAAAAAAAAGTACGGCTTTCAGCTTATTTTGTCCTTAACTTACGATTTTCTAGCACTATTTCAACTTACGAATTGGGAGCAACACTTACCAACTCGCTCCGTGGTGCTGCTTGCTTGTGGAAACATAAAATAACTGTTCATCTTGCAGGGTTTACTTCAATGACTCTGCCGATGGTTTATATACGTATTAGACCATCGAATAAGCTCAACCAATCAAACTACAGCATTTACCGTTAGTAATTTACCGATTGGCTTTTGAAAAAATATATTCAAAACGTTGATTTAAACCTGCTAGCCTCCAAAGAGCCTCGAAAAGCTGTTACGGATTTATTCGGAAGTAGTTTTCAGCACTAGGGGCTGTATTCGGGTTTTTTGCGCAAGTGCGGGCAATATTCCCTGTAAAAGTAAGCCTTTTGCTAGCCTATAGCGCTAAATACAGTTAAAAACTGCAAAAGGGTCGAATCTATTAAAAATTGACTCTCTGAAGTAGTTTACATCATCAAGAGGCTTTATTCTTTCAGAAGCTATGGGCCGTATTCGGGATAAAAGTAACCCTTTCCCTAGCCTATAGGCCTAAATACGCGTAAAACGCCTGGAAAGGGTTAGATCTACTAAAAAAATCAACCTTCCACCCTCTAATACGCTCACGTGTCCTCTTAATTCGCGAAAAAAGGGTTAAACGCGTTAAAAAAGGGTGTACGCTATAAAACGCCGCCTGAAAGCACAAAAAGTGACCATAACTCCTTCCCTAATTACCCTATCGTTACCAATCAAACACCCACGCCATCCCTACACCCCCCTACCACCCACGCATAAGCCATGCCCCATAGAGGGCTGGAAGGGTTAATCATCTGTTAAAAGGGGGCCGCTACTAAAGTTACGTGTGTTAATCCAGAACGCCAGAGCTAAGGGTCAACAAGTACCAATTCCATCGTGATAAGCTCCAAGCCAAATCTGTAGAGCCAAATCTATCGTTGACAGATAATGTATGTATTGCCACTTAAGGTATTATTTACACAGCAAGAGCGCAATCTCATTAGCAAACTGGTTGTATCACGCAAGGCAGTAATTAGTGACAGGCACAAATACACCGCTAGAGTTAAGAAAAAGAATTGGTCCTGGATAGGTATTGTATGGATGAGTTTAACGTTAATCACGGAGCACCCAGCTGATGAAGGAGCACCTAAAGCAATGTTGGGAGAGCATGGTTGCAAAGGCACGTACTACTGTGGGTAATTGCAGATTTGAAGTTCTAAAATCAGGCGGTGGCAGAAGAGGAATGAAAAGCAGGTCTGCAGTGCATATGCATTGCACGTTCCCCGACTGTGTCGCTTTCCTGAAAATCCACTCAATCTGGCATTATTGTGTGCGCAGTTAACGGCGCATGTGACACCTGAAAATTGTGGTACGTAGTTGGTTCCTCCTGTGTTGTAGAATATCTGTCGCACTGATGTGAGTGCTGTGTCCACAGGAATCGAACGTGCCGTTCTCTCGCTGCAGTAATGCTCCTGGAAACCCATGCTCCCAACGTGATAAGGTTTTCTGTGATAACACCATTGTCACCCACAATTTGCTGGCTGCTTCCTGTAGCAAAGTACCTTGTTGCTTCGTTGCTTCATTGTTGGAATTATATTTTCATACTGGGTGTCTCCAGTGATGATGCTTTCACTTAGGTTCAAATCCTGTTACAAACGTCTGACATTCTTCAGGTGGATGAACAAGACCTTGGATGACGTGAGGATGAACAAGATCTCGGATAGCTTCGAGGGGGGAACCAGTTCCACCTCGAAGCTATCCGAGATCTTGTTCGTTCTGTTGTTTCATCGTAGCTTCACTGTAGTACTAGCTAGGTTCTACATGGTATTCCACAGCACATTTGGAAGGTACCCAACGCATGGGAAGGGCATGCGAGTTCTAAGGGGATTCTCAGTTACTTTCAAAACTAATGAAGCAAGCAGTCTGCATTAAAGACACAATACACTAGTCTGAGAAAGACAGAAAAGACTACTGCCCCGACTGGGACTCGAACCCAGGACTTCCCGTTTACTAGCCGGGTGCTCTAACCACTGCGCTACCGTGGCTATAGAGCGCTTGGCTAGTAAACGGGAAGTCCTGGGTTCGAGTCCCAGTCTGGGCAGTAGTCTTTTCTTTCTTTCTCAGACTAGTGTATTGTGTATCCTTACAAGGCCAGTCTTTAATGCAGACTGCTTGCTTCATTTACCCTTTACCTTGTGATTTCTTTCTTTATTTTCAAAACTAATAAATAAAGTTCCAGAGGTTTGGCGTCGCTAATAAAGTTTTGTAAAAGTTTGCTTCACTGACTACCATTGCTGTTAAGTTATTTATAGCATAAGTATATTTCCTTTAGAGCAGAAACAATAATGCCACATTCGTTGCAAAGCTCATGTTTGCAGCAAGTCGTTTACCTAGCTACAAGGGACACTGGAGATGAAAGGAGGTAAGAACATTAGCATTGTTTTCAAGCCATGTGCTGTGAAAGCAAATTTCTTAGGCCTAATCGTCTTTTCCCTTACGTTGCAAAACATCCATTATGGCTGTAAATCTGAAAGATGTTTCCACATGCTAAAAATTGCAGCAGCTACGAACAATTTAAAAAAATCACACATTTTTTTCACAGCATTGGCACAAGTGCTGCTAATTTTACCCTCTGTTTATCGATCTCCAGTGCCCCTTGAGTTAGCTAAACAACCAGCTCCAGATAAGAGCTCTGCAACGAATTTGGCATTACTGCGACTGCTCTGTAACAATGCCTTTAGTTGCAAATTGTCATTATGAGTGATGGGTTGGAATTCCATTTTTTTCAATAACTTGGAATTTTTACCCGTATGCACCCTCCATGAACCTTTCGATACTTTGCATAAAATACAACCACAAGGCTTTATTCACCTACTGTTAGTCCTTACCTAGCTGTAAACCCTTTTTTTTAAATATTGTGATTAGGATATTTTCTGCTTTAATAATCAGAATATTTTCATCACATACCATGCGCAAATAGACTTGGCACTTTAGATGTAGGCACTGCATTCGACGTAATAACGCATCGTATGTTGACACAAGCTAAATGGCATGTGACTTCAATGATGTGAAATTTAGTTGCTGGGTCACATGACGCTCACAAGCCGAAGTGGCATCATGTTCTTCTGTAAGTTCGTTATGCACTAACCACGGCCTACACTTGGCAGACTGAGCGCTGCTGATTGTAGCAATCACCGAGTTTACAATAACAGCGACGTGGATTGCAGGGTCATCAAGGATCGCGATAGTGGTCCTATGTAACCCACGGCATGATCTTCCATATTAAACGTCAAACTATGAATGCTGAAGTGGAGTATGTAGGGTCTTGTCTCGGCAATGAAGGCAGTCCCGGCTTTGTATCTAATGGTCACCAGAACCTCTTTTTCCTGTATAATACCTTGTACTTCTGGCATGATATTGTAAAGGAGATGCATTGATGGAAGTCAGACTCACTCACTTGTTACTAAACCATGTCTATTTACTGACTCCACTCACACCCTCGTTAAGAGAAGTTAAGCAACATAGTAATGTTGACGAAGTGAGGTTAATGGTTTATTAATTTAGACCATGAGGAACTTCTAGCATAATTCTTGTCTGCTGTTCGGTGTGCGTTGCAGGGAAACCCAGGTTTCAACTGGCTGAAAAACGACTGCATTTGAGGCAGTGCTAACGGACTAGCGACAAGGTATTTGGTATCGTCTTTGGCGGGTAGAAGTCAGTAGACTCCCTTTGCTGAGGACATTGGAACTAGAATTTCAACGAATGCAGAAGCTCTCGTGCGACAGCCGGGGGTTGAATTGCGTTGGTAAATGGTTTTGAAATGTATATCAGTGACCTGACCTACTGCTGTAAAACAAATAGTGTTAAAATGTTTATCCTGTTGTGTTAACACCACTTTATGGAGTGTGCGTGAATGTTTAAAATGCTACGTGAGCAAGTTGAGCCTGGTGACAATCAGGGCCGGCTCAAGGGGCACGCGAGCAACGCAGCCGCGTAGGGCCCCCCGATTTAAAGGGGCCCCGCGCGGGAGCGGAGCACTCATTTTGCTAAAGCGAGAAGGCAGATTATTGATTGAAAAATCCTCTATATTGCGTCACAGTAAAGAGAAAAATTGGGTGGAATCTGTGCTAGTGCTTTGATACTTCGTGAATGATAGGGGTCGATTAGTTGAAGCGTTGCGCGACCTGAAACCGAAACTAACTCGGCACTTGTGGCTGGCATTTTTGTCGGCAGGCGGCAGTCTGATAGAAAATGAGAGACACGGTGAAATGGATATTCCTTTCTTGCCTTACCCACTCGCTTTTCCTCTGCCTTTTTTCCTTTTTTTTTTCTTCTTTATCTTTTATTTCCCACTTGGGAAGTATGTATGTTTGTTTGATTCTTTAGCCTATGTGGTATTTTTTTTAGCTGTTATAGTTAGTTCCGATTTTGTTTGCTATTTCCTCCCCCCCCCCCCCCCGTTTTTGTGGCTGCAATTTATCACTTTTACAACTTTATTTACTGTTTTTGTGATTCACATACTTTTTGGTAATAAAAAAAAATGAAATGGGTATTGGGTTGGATCTTTTGAAATATGATTTTCAATGATTCGAGTCGATTACGAATGAAAAGATCGGATAAAAAAATACTTTTCATGCTACTTTTGACCCGGGGGGGGGGGGCAGTTACTGAATCTGCGTAGGGCCCCAAATTGTCTTGAGCCGGCCCTGGTGACAATAAAACTGAATAAGTGAGCCATTTTCTTTATTCAAAAGAAGATTAAATTAAAGGTTTAACCAATAAAAATAAACTAGTGAATTGTACATTTTGTACTTGTGTAAACCAAATTGACAGGTTTTAAAAAGTCAATTTGGGGGTGTTTAAAATAAATTAACAGTTAAAAGCTTTTCATTTGCACAATTAGTGGGTATAAAAAAATGGGTATAAATTTACAGGTTTAATAAACGTAAATTTGTTAAAATTAGTGGTAGCAGGGCAAAAAAAATTATTTTACACTCTTGTAAAAAATCAGGCTACATGCTAAAGTAATGTTTAAATTGTTGTGTTAAAACTACGATTAAACACTAATGAGTAGATTTGGAGTAAAACCCAGTAACTTTTAATGCTGTTCATGGTTTACCTTGGTACAAATCGCCCTTATTCAAGTACTTTGTAGAAAACTGTAGTTTATAACAAATAACGATGTATGTGTTGCCACTACGAAGGGTTAATGGCATATGCCAAGACAGAGTTTTACAAATATAGCATTTATTAAATAATTCTGACGCAATTATTTAAGAGTAACCTAGTCGTTACATAAAAAAAGTGTTGATAGCAAACTTAAAAGGCTAATAGTGTATAAATCAAATTACAGTTGCAAAAACTTACATAATTGTATCAATTAAGTAGAGGTAAATTGTAGCAAATATTAAGTAATTTAAAATAATTACACGATAATTTGGACGACCATTATCTGTTCGTAATTTTTTTTCTGGGCAATTGCACAACAATTTGTGCTAAGCAATTTACAAGGTTAAACACCGTATTTCTTGTGCCAAAAAAAGTCTATAACCTATTAATTTTTGCATTAGTTCCTCGAACGATGCTGTTTCCCTGGAGGTTTTTCGATGGTCTGCAGCCACCAGCATCATAACCCAACTGCGCAGCTCTACTGCGCAGCTCCTTGCTATATAAGCGCATTCCCGCATTTGTTTGACCATCATTTTTCCTCCAGACCGTGTTCACGCTGGTCTGTTCCCTGACATTCATCTTGAAGATCTTCCAGCCACTCCTCTTGAAGAAGAAGGATGTCCGATTCTCCCGTCGAGGTAACAAATTCCTTTACGTCCCCAACCATGCATGCTGTTGACTCCGACGCCCTTGAACCTGCGCTCCAGCCACCGCTTCTCGTCGTGAATGCGAATGCCACTGATGGAGTGCCAAACACTTCTGTAACTTCCCCTCTACAAGATGGTCAAGTCAAGAACATTGAGTCTGCACCTTTCTACTTTTGAAGTGGATTTCCAAGAAGCTCGCTAAGCCTACATTCGTCTCAAGCAACAACGTGAATCAACAAATCAACCCTTGGATTTATCATCTCACTCTTCCTGAGGGAACCAATCCATCTCTTACTCAGACGTCAACCGAATGATGAATAGTGTTGTCACCGAATTTGGCTACCACAAGAAGAATGCCATGCCACCACTTTCCATTATGATGTCGGTCAAAGCAAAGAAAACGGACGAATGGATTGCCGCCACGTCCTCTTCTAGCCACAAGCATTCTTCGTCAGCCCAATATCACTCCAAGAAGTCCTTCGGCAGCCAGAAATTAACTGCCCTTCACCTTCCTAGATGAGTCGAAATCCCCACTTTTGTTTTGCTCGACATTGACAAATGCATTCATCTTAGTTTACTAGCTGCATCCCAAGCAGATGTTTTAAACATGGCAGTCAACGCCCTGTATGACAAACTGTCTTCCAACCCCCCTCAAGAGGAAATCAAGAACCTTTCAAATCTTATTCCACAACTGTTCCAGAACAGCAACTGTTCCTTTGCAACTTATCATTCGTTAAATTGGCTCACTTGTGCATTGTTTAACAACACTCTCCTCATGAGTGATATTGCACTCGCCACAAATTTAAACTTGAATGATTCAACAAAGCATAAGTTGAAGAATCTACCCCTTCATGCATCTGAGACCCTGTTCCACGGCCAGACCCCCACTCTGGCACCCCACCTTGATGGCTCAAAGAAGCCAAAAGCATAAAAAAAAACCCTAGGACTTCAAAGAACTTTCCGAGACCCAATCAACCAGGACAAACCAGTCTCAACATCCTACACCCCCATGGCTAAAAGCGCCAGTCATGAGCACTGACAGTCGTAAGACTCGCCAGCCGTTTTGTTCCAACCAGTCCTCCCGGAACTATTCCACTAAGAGTCAAGGACGTAATGACAATGGACCTTTCTCCAACATGAGAAGTCGTCACTCTCCCCCTGCCAGGAAACGCAACACCAAGAGGGACCAATGACGCCACCATTCCGATCCAACACCCAGTGGGCGCACGACTTGACACCACCTTCCAGTTTAGGAAAAATCGACAAATAATCAAAAAGTTCCTTCAATTATACGAGACGGTTTTCTCCCGACTTTCATCTCGAAACCACCACTCGCAAAACCACCACCATGGTAATTCACGTCCCAGCCTCCTCCAAAACTGTCAGCCGAAATTCTGGAATTACTCGAAAAACAAGCAATTCAACAATGTCACCCCCCATTCGGACCAGGTTTCTACAGCCACGTTTTTCTCCTACCCAAGAAATTGGGAGGAGAAAGAATGATTTTCAACCTAACACCACTGAACCACTTCATGGAATCACACCATTTCAAGATGGAAACCCTCGAATCGATCCGATTCTCAATAAAACCGAACGATTGGACTGTATCAATAGACTTAGAAGATGCCTATCTTCATATCCCGCTCCATGCATCCATCCAACGCCTCTTCCAGTTTCTGGAACCTAAAGAAATCGAGACTCCAACCTGCACAGAACTCATTTTCCTGGGATTAGATTTCAACCTCTAGACGACGACCATCACCCCATCTCCAGACAGAATAGAGGACATCTTAAATCATGCTCGCAGTTTCCGTCAACAACCGAGCCACACCCTCACGGAACTAAATTCACTGATTGGGAAAATGGATTCAATGGCGAACATCATCCCCTATGGCAGATGGATAGGAGATGGACAAACCTGACTATAGTGCGCCCCTAGCAAAAATCATGAACACCGTCTTTTGAAGAGAACGGCGCAGGTCTCTCTGAGCCAACAGCTCCTCACCCCTAGCAAGAGTTGCCAGGAGACCTTGCAAACCATCCCCCACAACCCACACAGCCACATGGTCGGCATAAGCAACGACACTGCCGTCAGAGACCAAGTCAACCAAAAGAGCATCGATGACCAAGGCGAACAATGCAGGACTGAGGCAGCTCCATTGTGGGAGGCCTCTATCCGTGGACCGGCACTCCGATCAGTAGCTATCTGCCTTAATAGCGAACTCCCTACTGACAAGAAGGGCCATAGCTGCACGTGACAACTGTACACTGACCCCAAGCGCTGACATGACATGCTTCATCCAATTGACATCCACCATATCATATGCAGCCTTTATATCTAGAAACACACACACAGCAATCTTACCACAACCCCGTGCCTGCCATATGCCTGCCCCTAGATACAGAACTGCGTCTTGGGCACTGCAATGGTGCCTGAAACCAAATTGAGCCCTGAAAAGACTTTCAGAGGTCTCCAACAACCACATTAATCGGCGAACCAAAATCCTATCATAAACTTTTCTAGCACATATCAACAACGCAATGGGTCGATAACTTGTGACCACTGGGTGCTGCTTGCCATGTCCTAGAACCGGGACCAGAACAGAAAACATCCAAGCCGCTGGTGGTTGAGCACCGTCAAAAACATGCAGAAAGACGCCACCAGATCCACATGGCACAAAAGAACTCCAAGTCACCAGAACTAACTGAATCATCCCCATAGTGCTGCCTGTACGACAACAAATCAATGTGTTTTGAACAATATTCTTGTTGTTCTTTCTCTTTTTGGGGAAATTTTGCTCTCACCTAGCGATTGAACTAATGAACCGAAATCTAGATACTAACCAGGGCCTTTTGAAGGTTCTTTTAATGGGCCAAGATATTCTTGTTGTTGTCCTTATTCTAGTTGGGCAAACGTAAAACTTTGAAACCCTGAAGTTTCTTCCAGAATTGTCAAGGTCCAACGAAATTCGGTATTCAGGGTTGTCTCATAACTACTTCACTGCATTAAAAATGTTAATGACAACAATCGGACCGTTTGCTGTCCTCAGCATAGCCATTTCTTGTTGTTGTTCGGCCCTCACGTGGAAACCAATGAATCGATGTGCTAGCGTGTCGCCTACCAAGATAAACGATAACATCCAGATAATTGGCGCGTAGCTCCGTTATGAAGATGCTCCAATGTAATCTTAGACTGCGCATCACGCGAAAACCACAAGGACTATCCTAGCCACGCTTTGCATGCAGTAGCACGGGACGCTGGATAAGGTTTATCAAAAAAAATCTGGAATCGAACATGGGGTTGACGAACCACCAGGTTGACAAAATGGACAAATAGCAAGAGCCAAAATCCAAACAATGAGATGATGAAGTTTTTTCAAATTGTGAAAGGCATCCGATTGTTAAAGGATTGAGTGTTGAAAGATTTATTGTTGCTGTTGATTGTTGAATTCCCTTCTGGCCTCACTAGCAGACATGTGTAAGCAACTAGCCTAAGCAACTAAAAGCATATTTTGTAAGGCTGGGCCGATACCGATTACCGACCGATTCAGAATGCCTCACGTAATTCCTTACCAACATTTGCAATATCGGTAGAAATCGGGATCGGTATACGAAACCCAGAGAGATATCGGTAATATACCAACTTGAAGATGCTTTCACATTTCGTCGACCGATTTTGGCGTTGGAATACACCATTTTCAACGTTTTTTCACCACCTTTCCAATAGTCCAAACCCCAAGCAGCTGTCTTTTATTGTTTACAAATTACAAAGCAAATTTTTTAATGTTATTGGGGATTTGGTATCGGTAATCGGGTCGGAATTTGGTATCGGCCAGTTTCGTTTAATGATCGGCTCTGGTAAAAAAAAAGGTGGTCGGTCCAGCCTTATTACTTTTCTCATATTAAGGTTAAATCCCAATGCGCCCGAAATTCAAATTGTGGAAAATGTAAGGGAAAGGTGCAGGGATAAAGAAAAACTATAAGTTAATGGATGAGTATCCACATTCACAAAGAAAAAGATGCATCAATAACGTTTTCATGATACTCTCCAGCTAAGTAGCTAGCTACCTAGGCCGCTAAACTGGTGGAACCATGTCTCTAGTTTCAAAGGCCGACCCTTTTTAGCCAAACATCCAAACAGCAAAGAAAGCGGAGCCCGCTCCATTATATCGACAACGAAAATGACGACGGCCCTAGTATATATATATGAGCATGGCGACCACTAGATACGTTGGGTCTTTACAGCTAAAGTACTTGGCTGTTTTCAACAGAAAAGGCTGGAACTTGTTTAATCGGGAGACTTTGGTCGCCTGACAACATAAAAATCACTGTTAGTGACATAGCTAAACGTTTTCTTGTTGAAAAAACGACGTGAATAACGTTGATATTTGTCTAATGAAGACACAAGCTAGTGTGTCACCCGCCAAGACAATAAACGATAACGCCTATCCAGATAAAGTATATATGAGCATGGCGACCACTAGACACGTTGTGTCTTTACAGCTAAGGTAGTTTGGCTGTTTTCAGTCATAATTAATCACAGTGCGACTGAAAAGGCTGAAACTTGTTTTATCAGAAGACTTTGGTCGCCTGACAACATAAAAGTCACTGTTAGTGACACAGCTTACTGTTTTCTTGTTGAAAAAACGACGTGAACTACGTTGATATTTGCCTAATTACTAACTACTGGCTACTAGTAACGTTTTTTTTTATCACGAAAAAAAATTCTTCCATGCGGTGGATAAAGCTGTTCTTAGTTCGGAGATGTGCCGTTTTCATAAGGCCTATTCTAATTGGTCAAGTGGTTCAGGCGCTACGGACCTCTAAACCGCCAAATTGATTGTTTTACAATGTTTTAAACGTTGTTATTAAGCAACAATGCCAAACTGAACATTAAATAAATCCGTGCGTTTGCTAGGAGATACTGCAGTATAAATACTAATCATATGAAAAAAGGTGACTGTCCTTAAAATCTAACGAAAAAAAAGAAAAGAAAAAGAAATGGACCAGAAAACTGTAATGGTGTTTCCATCTCATAATTGCTAAGAAAAAAAATGGATTTCATCAATTTGGACCAAAAGTATCTGATATCTACCCTAAAACAAAATTTGTAAAGGATTCCTGCCAAGCTTTTCAGCTGTGTGAAGTCGTGATCAAACGCCAAGCTCTTTCGCCAAGCTAATCCCGCCGACTAAGACTTCAAACGTTAAATGAAATAAGTAGTAAGAAATTCGATTTGTCCATGGAAGACAGATACCAAGATGGCCACCGGAAGTGCTGCCATCTTGGATGAAGACCATCATTTTGGAAAGTCTTGATGTCACATCCCCGGCCTGCCATTTTGCATGACGTCACTTCCTGTCGGCCATTTTGGGGTGCCCCAAATTGAAATCGGCCATCTTGGGGTGTTCAATATTGAAGTCTGCCATTTTGGGGTGTCCCAAATTGAAGTCGGGCATTTTAGGGTTTTGTAAATACTTTGATCCCGGTACTTTTCACACCCCAACGTGTGAGCCTCCTTGGAATCGGGTACTCGAATTTTGGGAATTGGCCCACCCCAATAACTCGGGACCATTGGACTTAAAGCAAAACTGCTCGGGATTTAGCATCCCTAGGCTGTATCCTACGTGTGGCCCACCCCAGAAATGGGGTATCACCATTTTTGGGAAGTTGGCCTACCCTAATTACTCGGGAACTGTTTGTCCTAGAGCTAAACGGTTCAATATTTGACTTTCCCCGGCTCTACCCTACGCTTTGCCTGCACTACGTACCGGGTGGCTGGCATCGAGTTCATTTTGTAAATAACTGGCCGTTACTCGGGATCGTTGGTTGGAATCCGCTCTCCCCTTCTGTCGGGCTACCACGAAGTTCATTTCTTTGTCAATTGCAACTGGCTTCCCCCTAGGTTCATTGGAATACTAGGCCCCTCCGACACGTCAAGGCTGCAGTTATTGGAAGGGTGGGATGGGATGGGAATGGTTGGGATTAGGATGGGGTTACGACCGCCTGCCCACCTTGGTCGGACCTGCCAGAGACTGAAGTCTTCCGATGGTATAGCCGGTCGTGGGGGAAATGCGGGTTAAAGCTTGATAACATCTGGAACCAAAGTAGGGCCCCGTACGATGTCTAGGACGCGGGTGTTGAATTCTATAGGTTTCGTAATTTAGGGTCTCGCATCTGCTTGGGTTCAAGAGACGCGGCACATCCCACAACTGGTCCATCTCCGCACCCTCCCGGCTCAGAATCTTCGACCCCCGGTCGATCCGATTTGAAAAGAGCAAAGTTACCGCTTTCCCCATACCGCTATGAATCACTCCCTTCACCTTCTCCCTCTTATTGAACTTCCCGCTTAACCGGTCGAGCCGAATCAGAGTGAGGGTGATAGCTTCTTCGAGACGGTACCCGGGAGGATTGGGGAAATCACACCGGTGTTGAGTCACGGACTGCATCTTCGAATTGCGGGTTTGTTTGGGGAAATCACTCCGTTATTGAGTCTCCGACTGCATCTTCGAGTTATGGGTTAGCTCCTAAGTCCTGTATAAGCAGCTTTTGCTTTATATATGAAAACTTTTTCAATCGACCCTGCGCAACATCTCGAGGAAGTGCAGACCCACATGCTTGATGTGCGAACCGCTGGTCCTAGAGCGAAATGGCTCAGGATTTGGCATCCCCGAGTGGGTCCTATGTTGCAACCGAGTTCCTTTTGAGATTAACTGGCCGTAACTCGGGAAACGCGAGTCCTGAAGCGAAACGGTTCGAATCTAGTGTCCCTTAAGTGAACCCCACACCCCGCTCACTATCGGATGGCTGCTGCCAAGTTCATTTTTTGGTTTCCTCCGTATCATCAGGTACTGAGTCGCTCCACCATCTCGAACAGATTAGTATATCCTTTATTAAAATACTACAGTACGGTCAAGCAATATTGCCCACACAATATCTAGTCAGCCGCTTGTATCCTCTTCGGGTTTCAGACAATTTTCCTATTTCCAAGGTAACTAGAGTTCTGCAGGCAGTTTTAAGCCGAACGAATCGAAGTACAAGGCGCACGAACCTCCCTTTAGGTAATACGCAGACCAGTGAGTTGCATCCCAGTCTCTCGAGACCTGCAAGTTCAGTATAGCGCATTTGGACGCTCTGGGATGCATGGGGAGCAGGTCTTTCGAATAAACTCCTCTGAATGTGCGGATCCCCAACGTTTTAGCGAATTTGGCGAGGTCTAAGTTTGTTAAGGCCCTGTTCATGGGTACCCCGGCTTCAGATAAAATTCGCGACCACACCGTGGGACTTTTTTCTTCTTCTCAGTCCGCTACCCGTTTTTGAAGCGGCTAGTGCTTCCATCTTAGCCTTGTGCTACTTTATTTCCTCGAGCTGTCTCGAGTTAGCCTTGGAGTCATTGACGGCCTTGGCTATTCCTGCTGCTCCACCTCCTACTGCTCCAAAGGCGGCGAGGATTGGGTGGAGCAGGGGAAGAAAGCCTCCTTTCCGGACTCGCGTACGCGAGAATTTCAGATTCAATCCCTGGCCTGTGCTCGAGCCTTTCGAATTCTCAACTGCTGCGTTTTGGTGACCGGTACAGATACGTTGGTCTTCTTCTTCAACCGAGAGTTGGACAGACGAACGCTGGGAGTTTTTCCGGCCTTGAGTTGTGGAAGCATACCCCGCTTCTGGGAAACCGATACCTAAAGGGGAGTTGGGGAATACATAATTAATGTACTTTTTATTTATTTTTTCCCCCCACTCACGTCACGACTTCGACTTTGCTCCTGTCCTGCTGGTTGGAATTTAAATCTCAGAGTCACGTCGATCACGCTCGATTTAAGCCTCTCGTTCTGTTTTGAGCAGTCAATGCAGATCAGGGGAAAGATCTTACCGAAAGTCGAAACATCAAAAGCAGGTCCCGTTACCGGCTCACCGTAATACTGTTTACTAAAGTTGAATAAGTCTTGATACACATTCGAGATGTTTCCGCTGGCAAAATCCGAATTCATGTTGAGAAAGGGATATTGCTCCGAGTTAGAGTCACGTGCACATCTGTTATATTGCAGTGATCGAAGACGGCCGGATTTTCTTTCTGATCCGTTTCCCTCACAGTCTGGAACCTGATTATTATGTATCTCGACTTCTCGATAGAACTCGTCGTGATCAATCTCCACGTACAGCTAGTCGTGGTGGACAAATCGAGCATATCCAAGTACCAGCGTCTGAAAGCCATGGGTACAGTGATTCTGGCATCCACGAGTCCGTATAACCCATTTTTCTGCCCGTCCGAAGGGGTTATGTGGGGAAGGCACCAGGACACTTGCTCGAGAAAGATCTTTCCGGGGCTACTCCGGTGTCTCGGAAGATTTCATTCGTGTCCGCAGCCTGCTAAACAACATTTGCTAAACTCTGTAAATCGCTTTCATGTAATCTTAGAAGAATCCCAGGAGGTGGGATAGCGGGATGGTATAAGCGAAGGATCCTTTCAGGGAGTGGGTACTTAGAAGGATGTCTCTCTTGTGTTTGAAGACAGCATTCGTTCCATCGGCGGTCGTACTAGAGCTGGCACCATCCAGGAACCATCCCCTATTCGCTCGTCGGTTGGTCTTGCGGGCCATAAGAGACGATTCCCTTAATGGTGCTGGCAAATTCCGGGTGATTGATCTCGTCAACAGTCTTGTCCCCTATCTGGTACTTGATGTTCGAGAAGAGGTAGGCTATCGCATTGTTTATGAGGGCTATTTTGTCGGTGGCTGCGTAAGCTGACCCATCGCTCGCTTTTACCAGGGCACCCTTCAGGTACAGGTAACTTTGGTGGGGATGGGTGAAGATATCCTGGTTCTGAACCAGTATTCTAAGTTCCGAGTTCGCGCTTTTCAAGTTCGTCCCGACTATTGACGTGAAGTCGTGGTAATTATACTCTACCACGGACTCGTCCAGGGTAACAGGCTCCTGGGCGTTTAGGTATCCTTCTACGGTCTTCATTTCGCGTTGGAGATGAGACTATCGAGAAAGGCCGCGTTCGATGGAGTCAGGACTTGCCGACATTTAGCTCGGGATTTGGTAGGGGTCGGGGATTGTTGTTTGGCGGATGGTTTGTTGGGTTTTAAGTCCAACATTTAATCGGTACTGATTATACCCTTTTATATGCGTAAAAAATTTCATCTACCGCTTCCTCAAGTGCAGTCTAACGGTCCCGGTCTCTCCCCTCAAATTAAGCGGATGATCGTCCTGGTTGGTAAGCCACATTCTTATTGAGTGTATGGGGTTGCTGGTTACGGGTAAATAGTTCAAGTTGTGAGGGGATTGCACTATCTTGTATCCCGGTGCACAGTTCAGAAAGAGCGAGTATAGGGTCGGTTGCCTCGACCCGTTCATGTAAGCATTGCCTACTAGATCGCAGTGTACCAAGATGGAATTGACATCGAGGACGTTGGCCGTATTCTCAGCGATATTGATACCATGTACGTACACTTCGGGCTCGAATGCGAATAACTTCCCCATGGTTGTTGGGTCTTCAGCGGAGAAATCTACCTTGTATTGTTTGTCCGTGATATGCAGCTCGCATTTCAGAGTATTGGAGTTGCTGATGATACTGATGTGCGAGGCGTCGTGCGGGACATCCCAGTGCTGAGGCTTCTTCAGCTCCCAGTAGACGTATTTTTCTATCGCTTCTAATTCGTAGGAACCTATGGGTTTCGTCCACTCCCTGCCGTTGTTGTGGCTGTACCTAAACGTGTCCGAGACGAAAGCGTTCACGTTCGGAATCGAGTTGTACGTTTCCAAGTTGACCAGGGCGATCTCCCATCCCTCCACATTGTCCGCGAGCAGTAGAGTAGTCGAAAGCTTGGTGGTGAAATCCGTGCTTTTCGAGGAAAGAACTATGGATGAGGAAGCATCGTTTTTCCATACGTCGCACGAAACGAAAGTGTCTCGAATGGTCTTAGGCATTTAAAAGTGGTCTTTAGCCCTTTATTGGTTATTTATTTGCTCGATTTTCTAACATCTCTCAAACTCTTTGATCAACTTCTCATGCTTGGCATCCGATAAAAGACCGTTTACTTTCAACTTTGCGTAAATGTGCACTATTTCCTGTGTCTAGCGAGGTGTTCCCAGCATCTCTCGAAGCCCTGATCAATTTCAATCTTTGGCACAGATTGTTCGGGTCTTTGTAAAATTGGTATCCTTCCCCTTGTCGAATCAGTTGTTGTTGCCACTGCTTAGCAGACCTAACACTCGTGTATCCTTCCACTTGTCGAATCGGTTGCTGGAGCCCCTTCTCCTTGCCAAATACCAGTTTAATGAAGGTCGCATAATTGTAACCAGCGCTCGGATCGTGGTCTCTGTAGACTGCCCTACTTCTCCTGAGAATATTGTGATAATACAACAGACTCGGGTGATCGTCGGTCGGTTTACGAGGGTTCTTGAGCATGATCAACTGCCATGACTCGTCGGTGCCTCTGTACTTTTCCCTCCAACTACCACGTCATCCCCTTCGAAATCCACGTCCACGGAACCTATCTTCAACAATTTAGTTTCCGGGTCGTACCTTATACCAAAAGTGGGGTCAGTGAGGATCTCTCTTGTGGTGAACATTCTTAGGTACTCGGTAGCTATTGGTCCTAGTTGCACGGTGTTGAGTAAAGAAGTCTCTTCCTCCAAGTATCTCATTCGAGCGCTCGGAGTCATGGCTTCGATTTGCTTGAGCGAGGTGGACGTGACTGCCCCCATAGAGCTAGATTACCGTCTCATTGCCACGGCGTTAAAAGCCAGATCTGATTCCGAGTCTTCCGTATCTCCTTCATCTTCGTCCCTATTATAACCGTGGCCAGTTGCGGCTTCCAAGGCCTTCTGAATGTTCCGAAGTTTTTCTCCGTGCTGTATGTGTTGTTTCTGTTGCCTGGCTTCGATAGCCAGCAACTCTTTGATCTGGAGCTGGCATTGAGCAGCCGCCTCCTAGCAGTCAATTGCTGAGTTTGGTCTGCTCTCGGATGGGGTCCACGATTGGTTTGAAAATCTTTGTCAGGTGCTCCGACTCGGTGGCTCTTTCGAGTTTAGTGTCAAGGAATTTTCGCTTGAGACGCTGTTTTGAAGCCTCGAACTGTTTGGAGAACTGGTCCGGGCGTTGCTGAGTTGCCATGGTTTTTTATTGACGGAAAAAAATCGTTCGTTCTCGTCAACCCAAACACACATGTTCTCGTCAACCCAAACGTACGTTCTCGTTAACCCAAACACTCACATTCTCGTCAACGTGGATATTAGCATCGGGTCAAACTAAGGCGTTTTTAACTCGGTAACAGACTCAATCCAACATGATTCTGTACCTCCCTTCAATCAAGGGTTTGGTCTTGTCGATGGTTAGAAATCCATGTGGGTCGGAGTTGCAACACTCCCCGCAGGTTCGCTTAAACTCCTCGAAGCTCATGTCACACCCGACGTGGTTGTTGTAGACATGCCTGAGATTGGCGTTGTCTTGCCTGAAGAGAATCAGGACGTTCGCGTTGTCTCAGACCACGCATCGGTCCTGCTGTAGGTCTGGCACAGGTAAAATACGTCCACGTCGGCGTGCCGTCCGTAGACGAAGTACCTTTCGATCCTGTGCTGTTTCTCGATCATGCAGTCATCAAGAAGAATACGGTCTTCTTGCCAGGGTCTAGAAGCTCCTCCGGTAGCAGTACCTCCTCGTTGTTTGGCAGGACACCACGACTTCCGGACAGGTCTCGTCAATGGCCCGCTTCAGCCTCTCGTACATAGTCTGAAACAGGGTCTCGGATCACACGTAGAGTGTGTCCAGCCCTCGTTGCAGAGGAGGGTGAGGACAAGATTCGTCTTCCCGCACCCGGCTGGACCGCAGATGATGCATCGCAACAAATCGGGGAATATAAGCTTACTCCGAGGTGTCTTGATCTTCCCGACAGTTTCGCCCAGATTGTCGTAATTGATGAGTTTTATTATTTAAGCCTTTATTCAGTTTAATAAAGGCTTGAAACGCATTTTAAACATGTACTGCTGGAAGTGTAAATGAGACACCGACACCCTAGACTCCAACCTCGTTACGACTTCGAATAACCGGATGTTGTTGAAAGGCAAATGCTTAGTCTTCAGGACCAAGAAAGCCCAGTTCCAGAAGGGTAGGAAGCGGGGCAAGAAAGGTTCAAGTCTGTTTAACAAGATCACCGATAAACTACCAGTAGAACTCCACATCCCCGGGTACAGGTACTGCAGACCCAGTACGAACCTCAGCAAGAGACTGGCTAGAGGAGACGTCGGCATAAATGCTCTAGACGAAACTTCTAAACAACATGACTTAGCCTACGCCGCCAGCTCCGATCTGGAAGACCGACACCGAGACCACAAAGAGTTGGCTTCCGTGGCTCGGAGTATTCTGCTGTCGAATACCGGGGGGTTGGGTGAAAAGGTGGCCGCTGCGGGTATTGCCGGTACGATGAAAGTTAAGGTCAAGGGGGTTGGGGCAACGATAAAAAAATAAATGAATAAAGGAGCGGAATGGATACATTAGTCAAAGAGCTGCACAAACCAGCTAGGCGTCAATACCCAAGACGTAGAACGAAGGCCCTCGGCATCGCTGACTTGTGGCAAATCGATCTCGTGGAAATGATCCCGTATTCTGGCGTTAACGAGGGGTACAAGTCCCTGCTCACGCAGATAGATGCGTATAGTTAGTTCGCCCGGGCAGAACCCGTCAAATCCAAGACTATGGGAGACGTTGCGGCCGCCTTCGAGAATATGCTGGTTACATCCAGACCTAGACGTCAGCAATCAGATGAGGGGAAGGAATTCTTCAACTCCCGGTTTGCAGCCCTGAAGAAACGGTACGGTATCAACCATTACCGCTCCTTTTCCGAGACCAAGGCCAGCGTGGTCGAACGCTGCAACCAGACCCTGAAGACGGCTATGTGGCGTGAGTTCATGCGTATGGGCAGCTACCAGTGGCTCGACCTGATTACCCCACTTCTACGAAAGTACTACGGATCCGTGCACAGGACGATCGGGGGCTATACCGAAAGACATGGTTGCTGGTATTACCGTTCCACCGGCCGTTCGAGCGTCGAATCGTTTGGCGGGTAAACCCAAGTTTAAAGTCGGGAATGAGGTGAGAATACCTGTGTCAAAGGTACGTTCGATAAGGGTTACCTGCAGAACTGGACGAATGAGGCATACGCAGTGGACCAAGTGCGGAACACGAGTCCCGTTACTTACACCTTATAGGATTACGGTGGGGAGGGCATGGAGTGGGTTCTACGAGCAGGAGTTGCAAAAGACGCGGGTGCCGGACCTGTTTCTGGTGGAGAAGGTGTTAAAGACGCGGAAGGCGGGAGAAAAGACCAGTTATCTGGTTAAGTGGCAGGGGTACGAAGATAAGTTCAGCAGTTGGATCAATAACCTGGACTTGCTGGGATGATGGTATTAATCTAATTTAGAAAAAATTTCCTGTATATAAATGCAAAAACATAGACTGAGTCTGCATTATCTCTTTTCCAGTCATTCCACTACCATGGCCGAAAAATCAACGTTTACGCGCATCTACTGTACCGAGGTATTTCCCTCGCAACACCAGCTCCGCAACCATCTTCGCTCCCATCACCCGTCCGAGCCAGAAGAATGTGTCTGCTTCATGGACCGTTTGTGGTGTAGCATCAGAGACTGCGTTCCCGCCCTTTGCCGCCGGGAAGCAATCCATCATCGACAATATGAGCAGAAAGTGTCTGCCGAAATTGGATTCCCCGGTCCCCGCTTCCGACCCACTTCCCCTCCTGCTGTCAGTGCGTCTGGCCATCCAGAGCCTGTTGATCGCCTGCCATAACCTGGAGGGGTATGACAAGCACCTCTTGGTGCGCGCCGAGTGCAAGTTTCCCGGGAAAGTGGACGTCATCGGGCGGAATGCCGAGAGGTTCCAGAGCATGACCATGATGTTAGCTGCTAACAACATCAACCTCCACTTCTTATGCAGCAACGGTTTCATGAAGGCCTCGCTATCCACTCTGGTCGATAACCGCAGGAGCTTCCCGATCGGTAGCTTCCCAATTCTAGAAGCCGGCATGGGCATATTGGTTTCGCAGTGGTGTGGCTCGGGAGGAAGCCATAGATCTTCTGACTCGCAAAGTCATCTACCCATACAAGTATGTCGGTGACATGTTCGTTTTCAACGAGTAAGTTCTTCCACCGCAAGACGCGTTCTACTTGGAACTGAGCGAAGAGGCGATTTTGGATGAAGACTACGCTCACGCGAGGAACGTCTGGGACTGGATGTTGATGCGCAGGTTCGTATTGTACCACAAAATCTATCATTTGTCTGACGTTTTCCTGCTAGCGGACGTTTTTGAAGAGTTTCGCTGGGTCTGTATCACTTGCTACCAGTTGGACTCGTGCTACTACGTGTCCACTCCAGAGTTCAGCTGGGCAGCCGCCCTCAGGATGACCGGGGCGAAGTTGGAGGTGTTCACCCACGCGGGAAAACACAACTTGATTATGTCTGGTATCCGCGGTGGAGTCTCTTTCATCAGCAAGCGACACGCCAAAGCCAACAACAGTTACCTGCCGGAGCACGATCCCGATCAACCTTCCTCCTTCATCGTCGACTTAGATGTGAACAACCTGTACGGTCTCGTGATGTGCGATTATCTTCCGACAGGTTCTGTTATCTGACGAGGTCGGAAATCCAATGCGGATGCGAAAGCATCCCGCAGATACGAGTTGGTGTAGAACCGTCAGAGAAGGCAGAACGATCCAGTCGGGTGGGCGGAGGAAAGAAAGGCGAGAAAGCGTTTGGCAGAACAGGAGAGGCTCACCACCATGAGCGAAGAGAAGAAAATAGCGAGTAGAAAAGCAGAATGCGGCGCAGAAACGTAAACTTTAACAAGAGTCAGGAGGAGCGAGACATAAGGGAGACAAAGAAAAGCCATGACCGAAGAACAGCGGGCGGAGGCAAGAGCCAGAGATGCGGCTGCTAAGAAGGAGAGGCAAGCAAACATGAGCGAGGAGGAAAAGCCTGCTTCAAAAAAGAAAAGGCGAGAGACGTATGCTGCTAAGAAACAAAAACAGTAGCTTCAAAGATATCCTCCCCTCTCCCTTACCTACACGGTGTGGTCGGCTATACCATCGGAGACTTCGGTCTCTGGCAGGTCCAACCAAGGTGGAAAGGTGGCTGCACCCTTACCCAAACCCATCCCACCCCTTTCCTTTCCACCGTAAACCTCAACCAGTGTGTATACAAGCATGTGTGTATGAATGAATGAGTGCGTCCTTAAAATCGGCATTAGTAATGTTCATAAATCAACCTCTTGGCTAATGTCGGTCCTACGTGCATGCTATGAACTGTAACAGAGGAAACGCTTATTAAACCCTACCATTTTTACTGCCCGTAGGGTAAGAAAGCCACGTACAGTTTGTTAACGGAGATTGGGCCCTCCGACTAATTCCTTTCGGGGATGGGAAGGCAAAGCCCGAGCGGTTTTGCTCTAGGACGAACAGTTCCCGAGTTACGGGGGTGGAAAAGTACCAGCACAGTATTCACAAAACCCCAAAATGGCCGACTTCAATTTGGGACACCCTAAAATGGTGGACTTCAATATTGAACACCCCAAGATGGTGGACTTCAATTTGGGACACCCCTAAATGGCCGACAGGAAGTGACGTCATTCAAAATGGTGGGCCGGAAGTGACGTCAAGACCTTCCAAAATGATAATCTTCTTCCAAAACGGCGGCACTTCCGGTTTACATGGGGCGACCTTCTTGGTATCTGTCCTCCGTGGACAAATCGCATTTTCCTACTACTGAAATAAATGAAAATTGCGCAGTAAGCAATTTTCATATATTTCATTTAACCTTCGAACTATTACTCGGTGGGATTACCTTGGTGACAGAGCTTGGCATTTGATATCATGTCTTCATACGGCCGAAAAGCTTGGCGGTCATCTTTAACAAGTTTTGTTTTGGGGTAGATTATAGCTGACAACGTAGGTATGAACAAGGCGTATAGCCCTTTTGAACTTTATGTTAATGTGAATTTCTCCTGTCGGGGAAGTTTACTCTCATCTAGAGATAAAACCAATAAAACGATTTTAAATTTATATATCTAAAATGTAGGTATTAATAATTACCAAGGCCTTTTGAACGCTATTTTAGTTGGACTACAATATTCTTATTGTTTTTCTTATTCTTGATGAGCAAACGTAAAACTTTGAAACCCTATAGTTTCCCCCAGAATTGACATAGGCCAACGAAATTCGGTATTTAAGGTTGTCATACTAGTACACTTTAAAATAAAATTTTAATGACAACAGTCGAACCGTTTGATCTCCACAGCATGGCCATTTCTTGTGGTTGTTGTTGTTGTTGTTGTTGTTTTTATTGTTTTATTGTTTATCGTTTTATTGTTTATTGTTTTATCGTTGTAGTTTTTATTGTTTTATTGTTTTATCGAGCTAAAAGCTTTAAATTTGGTACACAAGTCATTCTTAGAAGTACAAATCGAACTAGCTATGGACCTCTCCTAGAGACATTAACCCAAGTCTCTTCCAGCACCCCCTGTGCCCCCACACACCACACACGCTGCCTCCATGAGACTGTTGACCAACAAATTCTTGCTGATCGAGCTAGTATTGTGGCACACAAGTCATCTTAGCAGCACCCATGTAACCCCAAGAAATCTTCCCAAAGTCCACACCCCACCTCATCGCCTCCCTGCGCCCCCATCACGAAACTTGACCAACAAATTGTTGCAGATAGAGCTAAAAGCATAAAATTTGGTATACAAGTCATTCTTAGCAGTACACTTCGAACCAGCCAGATATATACTCCCATGATCTCCTGAGGCCCATCAGCACTCCCTACATTTCAATCAATACTTGCATGTTGAGCTAAAAGCATGGAATTTGGTATACAAGTAATTTTTAACAGAACAAATCGAACCAACTATTGAACCCCAATGAAAAACATTCCCACCCTAGCGGCCCCATACGCCCCCAGTCTCCCTGAGGCCTAATCAACAAATTCTCGCATATCGCGCTAAAAGAATGAAATTTGGTAAACAAGTCATTCTAGGGCACCGGAATTGTATCAACAGAGTTACGTTAACTCCGGAAATTTTTTAAATTCTGACCTCTGTGTTGGACCCGGAATTACAGTAACTCCCGATTCGTGATTTGCTTTAAAAGTGTGTGAAATAATCCGGAATTGTGGTAACATGGATTTACCATAACTCCTGATTTTGTTGATGATTAAATAACGTCACTGCTTCGGTCGCGCTACCGTGCTCGCTGCGGCTATACATATAACATCAGAAACCGTGTTACTACAACTTTGGATTGTTTCAGACACCTTTTAAGCAAATTACGAATCCGGAGTTACTGTAATTCCAGGTTCAACACAGGGGTCAGTATTTATGAAAATTCCGGAATTAACGTAACTCCGTGTCAGTACAATTTCGCGCCCCCGTCATTCTTACTAGTACAACTCGAACCAGCCATGGAATTAACAGGAAATACCCTCAAGACTCCCAGCCCCCCCCCCCCCTGCCGTGCCCTTCCCTGATGCTTGACCAACAAATTCTTGCAAATCGAGCTGAAAGCATGAAATTTGTTGGACTAGTGATTCTTAGCAGTACATATCAAACTAGCTATGGAACCTCCATGAAATACCCCCAAGGCTCGCTGTCGTCCCTCTACGCCCCCCTCCATGAGACTGATGACAAAAAGATTCTTTCTGAGCATACTAAAAGCATGCATTCTGGTACACAAGTCATTCTTAGCAATAGAAATCTAACCAGCCATGAAATCCCCCTGTGCCACCACCATGAGGATGATAACCAATAAATTCTTGCTCATCGTGCCAAAAGCATGCATTGTGGTACACAAGTCATTCTTAGGAGTAGAAATCAAACGATCTGTGGAATCCTATGAGTTACCTCCCAAGTCCCCCCCCCCCCCCCAGCGGCTCCCTGTGCCCCTCCCTGAGGCTTTACCAACAAATTCTTGCAAATCAAGCTAAAAGCCAGAAATTTGTACACAAGCTATTCTTAGCAGAACAAATCAAACTAGCTATGGCACCTCCGTGAAATACCCCCAAGGCCTGCCATAGCCCCTCCGTGCCCCCCCCCCCCCCCCATCCATGAGGCTGATGACCAAGAAATTTTTTCTGAGTACACTAAAAGCATGCATTGTGGTACACAAGTCATTCTTAGCAGAAGAAATCAAACGAGCTATGGAATCCTATGAGATACTATGAGATACCTCCAAGTTCCTTCCCCCCTCCCCCTTCCAACACCACGCTGTGCCGTCTTCATGAGGCTGATGACCAACAATTCTGGTTAGTTTTGTAGTGTTACGAATGACATGTTTATAAAATTTCATACCTGTAGCTCGGTCTAAGAATTTTTTGGTCAAGCCTTAGGGAGGGGACAAAAGCGGGGGCTAGGGGGCCTTGGCAGGTTATTTCATTGGGGTTCCATGGCTGGTTCGATTAGTAAGAATGATTGGTGTAACACAATACATGTTTTAGGACGATCACCAAGAATTGTTGATCGTCAACCTCATGGTGGTGAGAGCGTGGGGCCAGCGGTGGTCTCAAGGGGTCTGAACGTGGTTCCATAGCTAGTTCGATTGTACTGCTAAAAATGACTTGTAAGCTCGATGTGCATGATTAGCCAAATTTATGGTCCTTAACAGGTGTGCTAACTACACCTGGAGATCACACCAATGAACCAATTTTCAACCAATTTTCAAGTTTTATAGTTTAAACCGTTGGTATGAACAAGGCCTAGGGTCTTGTCAGCTCTATGTAAGGTAATGATGAGCAAATAAAGAGTTCTTCTCCATTTGCATTGCATAGATATTCGGTTTCCTGAACTCGTGGACTTGTGGTAGCTCCTCCCTATGTTAATTTGTTCAGACAATTACTATTTTGTCAAAAATGGGATTATTGGAATACCTATTATACCAGATTAAAGTCGGCTGAATTACGTTTTTATTACTATGAGTATTTTTATTACTATGAGTAATTTCGTAAACTAAATGGACAAATCAGCATTATCTAACCAGATTGCGCCGGTTCATAAAAAAAACGAACATCGTGCTTCCGTCTTTTCGAAACGGAATCGATGCTTCAACGTATTTATGCATGAACATCTGTTCACTATCAAGCCTGCACCGTCAAAGACGTTACTAAGTAGGTTTCTTTTTTAATTTAATACCAATCCATAAGTTTATTTTTTATAGTCGATTAACTTGCTAACCTTCTTTTAGGTTGGTGGAGGTGCTCTGCGTGATGACAGTTGCCAGTTTGTTAATATCGTACACATAAATAATCCTACCTAAGAAAAACTGCATATCAACCATATTTAGTTGGTGGATACAGTAGATAAAATACCTCGAGCAGCAAATGAGTTCGCGGCTTCAACGTCACACTCAGGGATCGGGAAATTAATCACGAATTTACGAATGTCTTTGTTGGCCGGTGGCGACAGCACTGAGCTTTTCGGTGAGCTAGGAAACTGCTCTGTTTATTTAATTTTTCTTTTTCATATCCTGAAATGTTACCTGCCAGTTGGACCACTTGGTTGGTGGTACTGCTTTTTGCATCCAATTGTCAATGAGGTAGTGGACTTGAGTTGCGTCCGTCCATGGTCCTGCAGCATCCACGATTTGAAAGTTGAATGGTAAGTCTGCTAGTGGATAAGTTTCGTTTCCATAGTATGGTCTGGTTCTCTCCGGAGATTCTCCACTCTCTAACATCATGACTCTAGAACATAAATGTTACGGAAATTAAGAGTTTGCATAAGGTAACGAATTTGGCAATACAAAATAAAAATTAAAATGTCTCAAGCAAAAAATTCTTCAAAGATGAGGCATGCGGATTTCATTTTTTAAAGTTTTATATATGCAGAAAATGGTGGGTGAGGTAGACGATTTATTTTTCGAGCCCAAAAATGACCAACAGGACTGCAGAGTTGCCCACGGGTTGGGGAGATTATGGAAGAGCAACTATTGGGGAAGAAGAGAAACTTAAGTGGTAGGGAGAGATTTGAGGGATGGATATAACTCTTCATAGGCAGTAGGGAATGGGCATCGCCCAGATTAAAGCCATAGAATATAAGTTGCATGAGTAATTCTAGAATATACTTGCACCAGTCTACGATGATAAGCGGGACCTTGAAAATGCCCAGTGAGTTTGAAATATTTTTTTAAATGAAAACTGAAAAAAAAGCAAAAATACAGAGTTTTTACGACGCGGCCGCACCTGGGACACAATTTTTTTTGGTGTGTCCTCAGTGAGCCATTTTTTTGTTTTTGTGTTGAGCAAAAAGCTCGATACATTATTGAGAAATTTATCTGCTTGAATATAATAAGCAAATTTATTGGCAAAAGGAAAGGAAAAAAAATAAGAAGGGACGAGTTGAACATCTACTAACACCTGCTCCAAAAGGAAAGAAACAAAAACATATACGAGCTATGCACAGTGCGCATGGTCATACGGATACAAGAATTATACAATCAAAAAATAAACACAATAAAAAGATTAAAACATCTAAAACATCTAAGAAATTTGGTAACGTTAACCTTTTTCAGCCCGGCTCTAAGGTTTTTGAGACTCGACGATCCCACTAGCTCGGATGGCAAGTCATTCCATGGTCTGACGACGCCATAAGAAAAGAAAAATTTTGCGCAGTCACGCCTCACCTCCCCAACAGTCAACGAGGATATCGTACAAGGGGGTGTTTAATCCCCCCCCCCCCACGTCACCCAGAGCTAATCAAGTGCCCCCATATTTTTTCTTTAGAATCCCTCCCTAACAATTAAGGAGCTGCAATTTTTTTTCTGGGTACAACTTTTTTTTCCGTGTGGGTGAAAGGAGGGGGCGAATAAGTTTTGTTGTGTGCCCCTTCCATCCAGATTTTCAGTATCAAGCATCCTACTTATGAAAAGAGTTAAAGAAAATAACAGCGGGAAAAAACGAAATAATAGTAGTGAATGTAGTTGAAATTAATTGTGAGAAAATCTGTTCCAGATTTAAGCAGGCAAGAGAGCTTCGTTTTTAACCTTTTTGTGTGTAAACAAGACCCAAACGGGTAAAGTGGCCAAAAATTAAACAGCGTTTTTATTACAATCTTGTGAGTTCTACGTGGATTTGAGGTGCAAGCTTCAATTTGAAAGCGATGAATGCTGTCGAGGGAATTTGTTTTGTTTGTGGTGGGGGCCGGAGATAGGGAAGGGGTGGAAAAAGACATGGATTCACATACTATCAATGGCGTTTCATGATGACGTGGAATTAATATCCATCATGGCTTTATGTTACTCATATGTATAGTGGCTACTACCCCAAAACAAAACTTGTTAAGGATTCCCGCCAAGCTTTCGGCCGTGTGAAGTCGTGATATCAAACGCAAAGCTCATTCGCCACGCTAATCCCACCGAGTAACACTTCAAAGGTTAAATGAAATATATGAACAATTTTCAATTATTTCATTTAACGTTTGAAGTCTTAGTTGGTGAGATTAGCTTGGCGAAAGAGCTTGGCATTTGATATCTCGACTTCACACGGCCGAAAAACTTGGCGGGAATTCTTAACAAGCTTTGTTTTGGGGTAGACATCAGATATTTTTGTTCCAAATTGATGAAATCCATTTTTTCTTAACAATTATGAGAATCTAGTTGTTCGGTCCATTTTTTATTTTTATTTTTTTCTTTGCTTCCGTTAGATTTTAAAGACAGCAGTCACCCTTTTTGAAATGATTAGTAATTCGTAGTTAGTAATTAGTAATGATTAGTAATTAGTAATTAGTAAAGATTAGTAGTTGTAATGATTTCTTGCAAACTCACGGATTTATTTAATGTTCAGTTTGGCATTATTGCATAATAACAATGTTTAAAACAATGTAAAACAATCAGTTTGGTCGTTTGGAGATCCCTAACCCCCGAACCACTTGACCAATTAGAACGGTCCATATGAAAAGGGCACATCTGTACAGCAATACCAGTAAAATGAGCTAAAAACCAGCTTTATTCACCGCATGGAAGAGTTTATTTTCGTGATACAAAAAAAGCGTTGCGAGTAAGTAATTAGGCAAATATCAACGTTATTCACGTCGTTTTTTCAACAGAAAACGTTAAGCTGTGTCACTTAACAATTTTTACGTAGTCAGGCGACCAAAGTCTCCCGATTAAACAAGTTTCAGCCTTTTCTGTCGCATTGTTATTTATCCTCGCATGCCTGAAAACGGCCAAAGGACGGGGGTTCGAGTCTGATGTTAACCGCCAAGATATTTTTGGAAAGAGGAGGACTCTCAAGTTCATGTCGATCATGGCAAGTAAAGATCCTGGAAATTTTCGATTGAAATTACCTAAGAAAATTGTCCATCTCTTTTTATAGTACAGTGGCCACGGCTGGTAGAACATCATTCCTGGGAGTGAGTTGCACCCTCACCCCCTCCCCCCCCCCCCCCCCCAAAAAAAAATAAGAATCAGAAAGCACTTCTCACTCCTCCTGCTTCATGTCAGGGTTGGAAATAATCGTGATTATTTTAAAATAATAGAATTGATCGGATTATTTTGATTATAATCAAGATTATTTTGATTAAAATCAGATTTTATTAACCTGTAAGATTACAACAATAATTATGACATAGTTAAAGTGACATAGTTAGTGACATTTCTTGCTTGGCAGTTGCTACTGCCAAAATGCCAGTACTATAGATCTTTTTACGTATTAAAAGTTTAAAACGTGATTACCAAGTGTAAATTTCAATGTCAGCATGCACACCACAGTAACTATTGTTACTAGTACTTAGTAAGTTCGGTGTAGGTGTTGTGGCACAATGGTACATTCCTCTCACATGAGCTGATTAAATGAACAGTCACTTCAGCTGTAATTGCTATAAGTCGCCTAGAAGCACTTTAGTTGCAAAGTCCTTCAGTTTCTTTCCTGGATTTAAGATCTGAATGTTGCCACTAATTTCCTACTTTGGTTGTTCCTAATCAGTTGCGTATATTTGTATGGATTAGGACAAAAAAAAGTAGAAGACATACGTTTCTGACTGCGGAAGATTTAACAGAAGTGTATTTTATTTTGGGTTGTTTATTAAGTTCTTTTGCACTTGTATATCAACAATTTTGTGTGTACCTGGTTCTGGATTATAATCAGGCAAATTACAATTTTAATTAAGTGATTATAATTGTGATTATAATCAATGATCATAATCACTTGATTATAATCGTAACAACCCTGCTTCATGCATGGTTATCCATTGCACTAACGATTTGTATACCTTTTCACAGCGCTAAGCAACTTGTTTCCCAGACCAGATTAAGTCTTGGGAACAACTTGCGTAGTGCTGAGGTGGTGCTGTATCAGAATTTTCATACGAAAATGCATTTCTCGCCCAGATGTAAAAATGAACTCGTCACACCAACTCTTTTTCAATAGTGAAACACAGAAACACAGTTTACCCTGTGGCGTTTCCTTTCCTTTTTAAATTAATTTATGTCATAGGGAGTTCGAATCTTAATTATTTTCAAACATAAAGAGGGTGCGACTCCACCATGCTGAATCGTCCCCTGCCTCGTTCCCTGCACGATGACTTATAGCTAAAACAACTAACCTAACCCGAATTATAAAAAAACGAAAAACGACATGAACGTAGTAACGCTAATACTAAAGCAAAGTGTGTACAAAAGCTTGTCTGGAAACCTTGTTAATGCTAATCTTGGAAACTGCTACGAAACCAGAGATATAACAATGGGGTGCATGTGAACCCCAGCCCCACCTTCTCCAAGAACCAAGGTTAAGAGTAAGGTTAGATATTGAGTAAGGTTACTTTTGAGTTATTCACACACTCCCATTTGGCAGGTTTTTTTTACACAATCCAAAAGCATGTACTACTTTACCCAGGGTCGATGGACGCCGGGTGGCTACAGGCAGCGGCTATAGGCGCTCCACTTTTTCAGCCATACATTTTTTTTTTAATATTCTTGACTTGCGACGTCAAAAAATTATTCTGAATTCGTAATTAAATTTGCGCAACTAACAGTAATTTTTTTTTACAAAATATTTAATTTTTTCCTTTATTTAAAATAGTAACGTTTAAATGGTGTAACTCTTTTTTTTTTAATCACTACCCGGCCGACCCACCTTTATTCTGGTTCGGTCGGGGCTATTACCATACCCATTACGAGGAGCGGCATTACCTACTTACCTAAACACTGTGTTTGTCGTCTTTGGCTGAACTATAGCTGGTTCCTCTAGTCCCAAACTCTCCTAAACCTATGCAACAGGTTATGTCTGTTTCGCAGCCCATATTAAACAAACGTTTAAAAAGGTGCAATTTTAAATGTTGACGCAAGACTGTGCTGTTTGTGCTTAATAAAAAAAATAAACCTGGCTTTCCCCATATTTCTTGAAGGGTCACTAACTTGAACACTATTATTTCGACCTTGTTATAATGTCCATGGAGTTAGCAAGATGTTACAAGTTTATCAGAATCGGAGAATGTATTCATTGATCGATATAGGGAAACCATGTAAAGGGTCGAGTTTTTACTGGGTCGAAACAGCAATAAAAGGAAAAAAGCTATGTAACGCACAGCGTTTTTCACAAGGACGAGACAATGTTAAAATTGGGGAAGTTATAAGTAAAGAATTGCGTTTTTTACAGAGTCAAAACGATGATAAAATGGAGGAAACTACGGGGGTCATGTGTTTTACAATGCTGAGACAATATTAAAATGGGGGATGTAATGTATGAAGGTGGAGTCATACATCCTGTGGGTTCTACTAAGGCTTACTGGAAAGAGAACACTTGAAGGACGTTTATTAATGGTATTACATGGCTTTATATAAGGTATGGTCACATGACTTCATGTCATGTGATACGGAATGTATGGTGATAACATGTTATTTATACACCCTAGGCTATGTCAGTATTGTTAAGGCAAGCTGGGAAGGTGAACAATTAGGATCTGCAAGGACTACCAATGTGGTGCCTCTATGACGACACCACAATACAACCGGCGAATAAAAAAAAATTCTTAAGTCTATCTGAAAAATAAAATATGTATTATTTCTGAACATGAATTTTTTTATTAGTCACTGCCTACTTTAAAGTTGTATTTATTAGGGAAAAAACTGTGTCGCTTTGCGAAAGCTGTACCCCTCCCCCCTTAGCTCAACAAAATATCTGAAATTCTAATGATGCTTGAAAAACTGGCATCACGAAGTCCATCTGGTAATTTTGGATGATTTCTGGTAATTCTGTAGTGTTTCCTTCTTTTCAAATTTTGTATATAACAACTGCTGTTTACTACCAAGTTGACATGTTGCAAACATCTGGCTGCTGAGTGACATCTGTTGGTTTTATTATTACAGATGCGGTTAGCTCATGCCGGAGGCTGTTTTAGTTCCCAAAGCACTTGTCCGGTCATGAAGGAAGTATTTACATGAAAGAAAAAGAACATAATTGTTTAAAAACGAGAATTCAGTTATTTTCACAATCAACTATAAACACTACATTTTGCCAACCATAGGCACAATTTAAAATTTACAGGGTTAATTCCTTGCACAATTAACTATTACGTGCACATGTTGCGTTCACTGCACAAGTTGAAAACAACCCCAATTGGGTTGACGAAGAACTGATTACGAACTGATTATAAATTAGCCTACGAACTTGGGTTATTTTTATTAAAGATTGACCTTGTCCGGAGCTCGTGTCTGTCTAATGGTTTGGGAGGCTGCACTACATCATCTACCCGTGTTGGAAATGGTGCAACCTTACACTTTCTCTGTTGGCTTTTCACCTTACCAGGCTCGGATGGTAGTTTTGAAGGAGACTGCCTTCTAAATAAAGGAGGCTCCAGACCACCTGTCGCTCCAATAACTCGCTGGGAGGCGCTGAAGTTCAGCGACATGGCCTAATCATTGGGAACAATGACGTCATCGTACTCGCCAACTGGCTGTGTGTGGGGTGATTTCGCTTGGATTGTGCTGACACCTAGTGTCGCAACTCGTAAATTGTCAGGTGAGGTGCTTTTGATTGGTGTTAACACCGGCATAGCAACAGTGGTACGCCGTGATTGGTCCACTGACTTTCTGCAACAATTTGAATGCTCAGAAATCACGTGCTCGTGACGTGCTGCACCAACAGAATACCGCTTCTTTAAAACTAAGTGTTCTCTCGAATTAAAGCCTTGATTATTCATGCTGGAATTCGCAGAATTTCCTGCCGGATTTAGTGCTTTCGCGACTTATCAACGACTTCTTCTGTAGTATTTGGTCGTGATGTTTACACATGTTTACAACATCACCAAATGTAATAGTTTATTTTTTTATACAACCACTAGACCATAGCGTGGCATTTGTAGTGCTATAATCATGATACCAGATTTTATCGCCAACTTGATAGTTAATGGACGCACGGAGTTGAGTGATTTTAATCTGTTTTTGTTGATTTCTTTTCACAACGGACACAGGGTCTGGGTATAGCAAATCCAATCTGGATTTTTATTCTCTATTAAAGAATAATTTACCAGGTGTAGCTTGGGTGGTAGAATTTATCGTATTTGTGAGGATAACAAGTATGCATTTATGCTTTCCTGTATTGAGGATCTGTCCCACCGAACAGCTTTATGGACACGTTTGAAATCCGGACATAAATTTCTGCTAATCTGTTAATACACGGTGCGAAGGTCGGACCTGTCAGGTGTTGGATTCCGTTAACCATTAACCATGATTTGAATTTGTTAGCGGTCCATTGCGGGGTGTTGTCAGTAACTAAAGAATCCATCAAGCCGTATTCAGCAGTGTGGTTATTCAAAATATCAATAACTTTAGCTGAAGTGGTAGTTTTCATTTTATGAACGAAAGGAATTGTGCTATGAATGTCAACAAGAATTAGGAACGTAAAATTGTCTATCGGCCCTAAGAAATCAGCATTGTATCTAGAATTTGGCTTTTGTAGATACTCCCAGGTATGTTTGGGTCCTGCAGATTGAGCATCCTTAAACTCTTGGCAATTAATACAGGATTTTACTTTATTTTCAATATCTGCATCAATAGAAGGCCACCACACCTTAGACCTACCCAAGCTCTTTAATTTAACAATACCAAGGTGTGGCTGTGCAAATCTTTCAAAATTTGTCGTCTTGAAGCTGTCGGCAAGATGATTCTGAATCCCCATAAAAGAGTCACTTTCAATCGAGATTTCGTTGCAGCGTGTGAAGTACGGCTGCATGTCAGGATTATCACACACTTCTGGCCAGCCGCGATTAACGTAACGGTATACTTTCGACAATAATTTGTCACGCTTACTTTCAATAACCAAGGCCTCATTAAGCACTGGTAAGTTGGATTGTTTCCAACGCTAGTACATTGTACTTTTCTTCTGCTTCTTCAAACTCCTTCTCATTAGGGAGGTGGATGTCTGCATAGTGCATCAGCAGTTAAATTCTGCTTGCCGGGTATGTGTTGAAAGTCATATTCGTAAGCGTTTAGCATAACTGCCCAACGTTGCATTCGGGCTGCTGCCATCTGTGGGATACCTTTTTTAGGGCCATAAATTCATATTAAAGCCTTCTGATCAGACTGCAATATGAATCTCTGACCGTAAATGTATTCATGGAACTGCATAACTCCCCAAGCCACACTGAGAGCTTTCCGATCGAAACGACTGTATCCTTGTTTGGTTTTAGTTAGGTTCCGTGAAGTGAAAGCTATTGAGCACAATTCACCCTTAGGCATAATGTGCATAAGGCACGCCCCCACCCCATAAGGTGAGCCGTCACAAACCAGTTTCAGTTTTAACTTTGGATTGTAATGGACCAAAACTTTTGATTTGATAAATAGTTCTTTTACTTTGCTAACAGCTTGGTCACATTCAGTCTCCCATGTCCACTTTACTTTAGGGCTCAACAACCGAGTAATAGAGGAAAGAATATGAGCAAGGTTAGGGAGATATTTGGAGTAATGATTGACGAATCCCAAGAAACTTTGTAGTTCTTGAATACATGTAGGATTTGGTGCATTTGTGACTGCTTCTATCACCTCAGGGAGTGTATGAAGGCCCTCTGCATTAATCAGAATATTATACCCTAAGTATTTAAGTTCAGGCTGCGACAGCTTACACTTGTCGATCCTAAGCCTAGCCCCTGCATCCTGTAAAGAAGTTAACAGCTGGTTTAATGATTCATCGTTGTGTTTCCCCCTTCCCGCTCACGAGGATGTCATCATAAAATAGTGAAGATTTGGGAATTTTACTCGTGATTTGCGTCATGACCCTCTGGAAAATTCCAGGAGTGGACACAAGGCCTAGAGGTACACGAAGCCAGCGAAAAAGACCCAGTGGAGTGTTTATTGTCAATGCTTCTTGCGATTCAGGATCTAATTCTATTTGCAAAATGGAATCTTTAAGATCGATAAGGCTAAATGTCACTGCCTGCTAAGTCGCTGAATAGTTCTGCAGCTGTAGGAACCGGATTTACGGTGGTCTTCCAACTGTGGATTTACGGTGGTCTTGTAATCGCCAATATTCTAATGTCGCCATTAGCCTTATGACCGATCAGGATCGGAGTCGACCATTCTGAGGTTGCAACAGGCTCCAGGATTCCTAAGCTAATCAGGCGCTGAATTTCCTGATTAACCTTTTGTTTAAGTGCTAAAGGGACAGGGCGAACTTGACAGTACACAGGTTTTGCATTGGCCTTCAACTGAATCTTGGCTTTGAAGTTTTTGAATTTACTCATATCCTCACTGAAAACTTCGAGAAAACCTTTAACTATTGCATCTGTGTCAATGGGTGGAATCTTTGCTTTAATCTGTTTAACTCTTTTAACTTTAGTATGTAAATAATAATATAGTTCAAAGTCAATTCAAAAGATTGAAAGCCAATCTTTCCCAATTAATGCAGGTTTGTACGTTTTTGAAACTAAAGCATCCAAATATTCAGTTTGACTGTTGACGGTTACCTTGAGACTTACTGTGTAAATCGTTTTCTCCATCCCTTCGGTGTATGAGTGGATGGAATACGGACTGAGCTTAAGTGGACAATCCGAAAAGTATTTTTCATGCCACTCAATTAATAATATTGTAGCATCTGCCCCGGAATCCAGCTCCATTTAAAGCTTAATTCCATTTAGGCATACAGGCATAATCCATTTGTGGATTTTCAACTAGTTAATAATATTTTATTAACAACTATTACGATTTTGTTTGTTGCTACAGGAATTGAAAATTGGTCTGCAGTCTCGGACAGTCCTACCATGCTATTTAGTAGACAATAATCACTTTATGACATTATGGACTTTCTTTTTGTAACTGTATTTCAGTTTGTTTTTTGGCCTAGCCTTAAAATTTGAACTCGCATTTGGCTTGAGTATTCGGCAGTTTTAGAAGTTTTACTACTGCTACTTTTTCGACAAACGGCTTTTAAATGTCCGGGTGTGTGGCATCGGCTGCAAATATAATCTTGATCTGGTTTTCATGTGACCGGATTTTCCGCAACAATAGCAACTTAAATCTTTGTTGGACTTGATTCTATTCTGAGTTTTTCTTGGTTTGTGAGCTACGTAATTATTTTACTTTGAATGAAAACGAATTACTTCTTTGTCAATTTCGGTAGATTTCAAGGATAAAGCTAATGATGTTGTAGCCTTTAAATCCTGAGTCTGCTTCAGAAGTTCACATTGCAAAGTTTCTGATTATACACCGCCTATCAGATGATCCCGTATCATTTCATTATTGATTTCAGTAATCTTGTCAAAGTCACAAAACTTAGCATCTTTAATGAAGCAATAAATTCGCTTATACTTTCGTCTGGGTTCTGTGACCTGCGAAAAACCTTAACACGTTCGGAAACTACAGAAGGTAGTGACTCGATATCATCAAGAATAGTTTTCACCAAGTCGTCATACATAATGGAACTTGGCAATGCTGGAGAAATAATATTCAAGATTCTATCAAACATCTTTTGACCTACGGACGCCATTAGGAAATCGATTTGATCAGCCGCTGGGATTTTCGTAGCTCTATAATAATAACTAATTCTATTAGTATATTTTTCCCAGGTATCGTTTTCGGCATGGAATTCAGCATGTAAACCCGCTGTTTTGGAAGCCATTGTAAGTAAGGTCTTCACTAGAGCTACTTATACTCGAATTTAAATTTAAATTTTTACTGGCGCTAATGCCCACTTCTGTATTTGATACAGCAACACTAGAGCTGCCTAAAGGAACAGCTAACACCGGCGTTTTTACAACTTTTCCTGTCTCAGGCATAAGCCTACACTATAAAATAAGATAAAATAATTAATTTAATACAATTCCATTTAACTTAATTAAACTGGAAGCAACTCGAGACTACAGGGTTTTCACTAAGGAACTAAGCCAATGCTACCGCAGCCTACCTAGTTTTAAATTTAAGCACCTACAACTTAAACCGATTTACTAGGCTTTTAAATTGTTTACCATTTCTTAAACATTTAAACAAAATAACACAGCAGACTAGCTATGCGTTCGGCACAGACCAAGTTTCATCGTTTTTAACATAAACGCTACAGTGCTAAAATTAAGCAACGGCACCAACCAGCCTGAATAAGGGCACAGCACTAATAAATACACGAGAGGTAATTAAGTTGTATTTTTAAATCGTGCGCTTCTCTTTATAGTAAGAACAATGAGACAAGCCAGGACGTCGCACCAGGATACAACCTTTGTACTAATTACCTTTTATGAATTTACTTGCCCCTCCAGTTCTAGTAATTAAGGTACTAATTTCAACTATTATCATCAGTACCACGAAAGTTCTCATAACCCAGTACACTTTTGAAAAAAATTAAGCTCTGATAGTTCCACAGAGCACTAATTTAATTTGCCAAAATGAAAAAAAATTACTACTTACCACAGATTAGGAGCACTCTCCATGGCTAAAGAACCTATCAAGCTAATTTTAAATTAAAAAAAACCTTAGCACCACTTGGTCGCCATCTGTAATGTATGATAGTGGAGTCATACATCCTGTAAGACTTACGGGAAAGAGACATGACACTGTGCTGTAGGTTAACACTTGACGAACGTTTATTAATGGCATTACATGGCTTTATATAAGGTATGGTCACATGACTTCATGTCTTGTGATACTGAATGTATGGTGATACCATGTTATGGACAGGCCTTAGGCTATGGCAGTATTGTTAAGGCAAGCTGGGAAGGTGAACAATTGGGATCTGCAAGGACTACCATTGTGGTGCCTCTATGACGACACAACAGGGGAAGCTATACGGAATAAAGGTGGGTGTTTCTCACAGAGTCGAAACAATGATAAAACGGTGGAAGGTACGTAAAGGCTCACATTTTTTACAGGGGCGAAACGATGATAAAATGGGGATACTACGTAAAAGGTCACCTTTTGAAGGGTCGAACCAACGATAAACGGCTACAGCAACTACTTAGTCACAACCGGTCTTCTGTACACTTCCACCCTTTTCAAAATGTTTAGACGCACACCTCCATCATGCACTGCAAATGCACTCTCTATTAGTAGTAACCATTACAACTGCCGGTTAAAAATGGATTAGATTTTAGGCCTAGTCTTAGATTTTAGGCCCAATTTTTCCCTGTCGTATTAATGTAAAACTAAACCCTCCCATCTTAAATTTCAGTATCATTAATTAAGATACTTAAAAAACATGTGAGAGGTACGAAAACCACTCAGGCTTTATAGTTATTACGTAGTAATCTGTCTAAGTCTTCATTCTAGCAGACGAATTCTTCATTCGTGCGGTCAACACTTCCAAGTCTCGTTCGCGTGACGACACACTTCATCACCTGTTGGCGCATGCGCCCAGGCAAGAGAGCGCTCGGTTCTCATTCCATTCCTCACCACTATTACTAGCAAAGAACAGCATCGCAGATTCTTTTCAAATGAAGCGCGTGTCCCCTAGTCTGCCTCTCCCTCCCCACAAGCAACAAGTGGACACGGTCCAATCGCTTATCTGCCCAGCATTTCGCGTAGAGTGGATTACCGCCCAGGGTACTGAGTACGGTAGGGTACGTTCTTGAATACTTTAATAAATCAGGCAGAGATTGAATTTTAGTTCGAATTTTAGCTGCTACGGTCAGAGCGGTCCGGTCTCGCAGCCGCCATGTTAGAAGCACAACCCAGCGCGCACTCGCTAGTATGTACGATGACGTCATTCCTGCATCGTCCAAGGTGATGATGTGTGACGTCAGTACCAAGCGAGGAAATCGCGTTCGCTGTCTCGCGTTGTGGAAACATCAAACTTAGATTTTAAATTAACTATTGCGTAATTAATACGAATGTTGGAAACTTGTTTTTTTCGTACTTAACTAACAATAGTGAAATTTAAGATGGAAGGGTTTAGTTTTCCTTTAATTTTGTAAGTAACAGCTAACGGAGATTAGGGTTCGAGAGTATGCTTATTCATTTATGCAACACGATACGGTGAATTGACGTTGCCGTGGCAACGTGATTTAATGCTTATTTTTCAAAAGTTGAAAAAAGTGACGGAAGGATAGACAAAGTCGTTGCAATAGTTTTCTCAGCAGTTTCGGCCGTACAGAAGGCTAAAATGGGGAAGCTATGGGGGGGGGGATCACTTTCATTTCAACATGGTCGAAGCAATCCTAAAAAGAGAAACTACGTTAAGATTTTTTTTTTTATAGAGTCGAAACAATGATAAAATGTGTGAATCTACGTAAAGGGTCTGTTGAAACAATGTTAAAGGGTTGCTTTTTTTACAGGTTCGAAACAATGATAAAATGTGGGAATGCAAAGAGTCCGTTTTCAGGGTCATTTTTTTACAGATCGATACAACGATAAAAGGAGGGAAGCACGGGGGGTCACGTTATTTCCAAGGTTGAAATGATGTTAAAATGGGGGAAACTACATAAAGCCCAAGAATCATTGATTTGTTGACCAACCTTATACTAAAGTATAAACTCAGGGTTGGGCTAATGTTAATAACCCGACCCTTCCAACACTAATTAGTCAACGTTGGGCCAATGATGTCAAAGCCAATGGCGTTAATAAATCTTGCTAATGTTGAGGCACCCCTAAATAAATTTTCTGTATTTTCTTTCGCAGAAAGAAAATACACACAATCTACTCTTCAGGATTGAAAGCAGTCCCTTTCGCACTTGAACCGAAGAAATTATCTACTGCACCACCTGAACGACTTGTTATCCTGAGATTGGACAATGTATGTAAAGCTAAGGATGCGGGAAGAGTAGAAGTTTTTATCATACAAATATAATGAAATTTCAACTTTGATGGCCTACAGATTACAAGAAAGGTGCTTCACGCGAACTTATGCTCGCATCCATGGTGCATGATATTGCCGTGGGCCTTCATCTGGGTTTTTCTGTGGATGTAGTTTCACTCGATGTGGCCCAAAACTTTGACACCGTGCCACATGAAATGCTGTTCAAGAATATAGAGGCGTATGGCATCTGTCAGAAGGTGGTCGGCTGGTTTGCCTGCTTCCTAAAGAACGGAAGTCAGTACCTGATGGTGGAGAGCAGCCAATCTCACAGGTTCCTGTAATATCTGGAGTACCCCAGGGTGAGCGGGCAAATCTTGTTCCTACTTTACATCAATGATCTAATGTGGGTTGTGTCTTCCTCTCATAAACTCTTTAATTCCAGACATACCAAAGTCATTCAAAACATACCAAATCATTAGGGAAGAAAATTAGAGAAATTCTGCAGACCGATTTGAATAAGGTTAGCAATTGGTGCGACACCTGGCGAATGAAACTAAAGGAAACTAAGACCAAGGTGCTACCTATTTCAAACAGAAGATATCCCACTGATCCTGAATATTCCATAAAGGGCGACTTATTGCAAAATGTCCCTAATATGTCCTGTCTTAGGACGACGCTCAACAAAAAGTTGTCATGGTCAGACCAAGTCCAAGGCATACCAACGTCAATGCTGAAATTAAGTTTTTCCACAGCTTGTTAAACAAAGTAGTCCCAGAGTTTGGGAGATTCAATACAGTAGCACGTCCAAATTTAGAATATTTGCAGTACTGTGTGGGAACCCCTACACAAAGTATCTTTCGGATTGTCTGGAAAGAGTGATGTGGAAGCGGCGAGAATGGTCACTGGTGACTACAGGAGAGATACTTGTATCACTGGAATGTGCAACGAGATGTGGAACTCAATGAAAGAGAGAAGAAAAATCCATGGGTTGCAACTGTTCTTTCACGTTCTAAATGACGGCTCTATTGAGATTCTATAGATTTTATGGGTCGTCATGACCGCACTAGAAAAGTGAAAAGATTGCAGTGTAGCAAGAACATATTTGGAGGCTCATATTTTCCACGCACCCTTGTAGAATGGAATAATTTGCCCAGGAGGTTGTACAAACTGACTCTGAACTTGCTTTCCATAGAAAGCTCAAAGCAACTTTACAGCATCAGATTTGCAGCCATACAGTTTGATTGCCTTGGCGTCTGTGGGGTTATTTTCTCATTTTTTTTATATTGCTTAATTGCTCCTTAAACAAATTTGTGCCGTGCAAAGAAATAAGAATTTATAATTCCATCAAAGAAAATTCCAGTTTGAGGAGTGGGCCATATGCATTATGGACAACCTAGCATTGTGGACAACCTAGCCTCATCAAAGTAACGTATGGATAAACAATCCAACTTGCAATTAACGAAAATACGTTAGCCCAACGAAGAACCACCAACGCACTGGTAGATCAGAAGAAAAACACATTGTTCCAAAGAAGGAACAACGTGATGGTGGATAAGAAAAAGAAATACGTTGGCCCAACGAAGAACGACCAACACAAGTGAGTACGTTGGCTCAACGAAGGATAGCCAACACACTGTTGTAGCAAAAAAGAAATGAAGGATGGCCAATATACTGGTAGAGAAGAAAAGGGAATATGTTGGCTCAATGAAGGATAGCAAATATAATGTTGGAGCAGATAAAGAACAATGGTGGCCCAGCGAAGGATGGCCAACACACTAGTTGAGCAGAAAACGAAACAAGTTGGTCCAACGGGCCAACATATTGAAGGAGCAGAAAATAAAATATGTTGGCCAAACGAAAGACGGCCAACACATTGGCGGAGCAGAAGGACCACCAACATATTGGTAGAGAAAAAAGGAAATACGTCGGCGAGAGGAAGGATGGCCATGTTGGTAAGACAGTAAAGAAATACATTGGCCCAGCAAGAGAATGCAAACATGTTAGTGGGTCAATAAATATCAACCGCTAGCCCAATGAAGGGTGAAGGACTTAAATATATTCGTTGGCCCAATGAAGGCAAGCCTACTTGTTGGCTGACATTGATAGGCCCGACAGTGGCCCATATGATTGCCAGGGGTGCGGCGGCACACCAACATTGTTAGACCATTGCCAACGAATCGCCAACATACGAATGGACAAAACTGACCCAGTTATCTACGTGGGAGTATCCCTGTTTTACAGGAGCGAAACATTGATAAAATGGGGAAAATTACGTAAAGCGTCGCTTTTTCACAGTGTCGAATTAGCAATAAAATAGGGAAGCTATATAAAAAGTCGCATTTTTTATAGGGTCGAAACAATGATAATATCAAGAAAGCTATAGATAAAAGGGTTGTGTGTCTTACAGTGTCAAAACTATAATAAAATCGCGGAAACTGTATCGTAAAGGGTCTCGTTTTTTACGGGATTTCGTTTTTTATGGGGCCCATGCTACCATAGCATACTAAGATGAAACTGCTACTACAACACCAGCCCCTTCTAATCTTTAAAATTGATTACACTTGACGCTTACAATGCTTTTCACACAAACGCCTGTCACTCAAAGCAGAAGAGCAGTGTTGGGTATCAGTGGAACAAGGTCAAATCCTTAGACCTAAGCGCCGGTGCACACGTGCGTTTTCTGCGGTGATGCAGCCAATCAATGCACACGTGCGTTTTATTAACGCGCATTGACGCTGCGGTGTCGCTTCGGTGACGTATGTGCGCATTCGGTTTCCTAACCTCGTGTACAATAAATTATAGTTTGAAACCAATGAGACGATATTGCTTTTTTCGCCTACCTCGTGAACAAAAAATATATTTTAAAACCAATGCGACGAATTTTGGTACATTGATGTACTCATTTAAGACGTACCAGGGGAAAATGTTATACATCCTTTGCAGATTAACTAAAAAATTCGGATAAGTTCTTTAATTACTCCCCAATGAGTCTTCAATCATTTCAGCAGCAACATTTCATATTTCAAGATAGTTCTTTACTCCCCCAATAAACAATTCCATGTCTATTTCTTCGAAATTGGACACAGTTTTTCGTAACGCTTTTGGGGCAAACGGCGGACGTGTGCACCGCTTAAGTCACCCAAGGTACTCAGAGACGCAATTGCGTTTTTTTTAATGGTGTGGTACCGCTGCGTTGATGGGGGGAATTGCGGTGCAAAACGGCCGCACGAGCGGTAACGCAACGTTGATGCAGGTACGTGTGCAGCACCCAACAGATGGCACGTAAACTAAACCACAAATGTGGTACCGCACGTGTGCACCGGCGCTAAAGGACGTGGACTTCTGCCTCCCATAATGGGTGCACGAAGAAAAATTAGGAGGAAATGAAAATTCACTTTTTCCTGTTCTTTTCTAAATTTTCTTTTTATTTTTAACACTGCACCGTGGTAAGTGTCATCTCTGCCCTCTCGTTTCCTAAACACTCAATTATTTGGTGTTTCAAACCTTTTATTATTACTAACACCGTCACACAAAGTGTGGAAAACAAGGTAGAAAGTTATAAAATGGCTGTAATTTTTGGAACGAACTGCAATCATTTCGTACCGGATCCAGGATAAAATGTTAGGAGTGGCGATTTCAAATCAGCTACCCATTCTCCAATAGCATTCTCAGCTCAAGACTTTTGCCGGTTGGGAGAGAGGCAGAAACCCTTATAGGTGATCACTTTAACCATGTTGGGGCATTTGAAGACTTCTCAGCTCTATTTTTCCTTCCCCCCCCCCCCCCGTAAACAACGACGATTTTTTAAACAAAATTTGCGGTTCTTTAACGATTTTTAAACCCACCTGTTTCTGTTCAAGCTAAACATTTAGACAGTTTATTTCTACACAATTGTGCAAGTTGCTATTCCATGCTTTTTGTCGTCAACTGAGGCCAGGAAATTTCTCGTAAGGTTTTCTCGTGTGTACAACTCTTACCAATAGCCCAGTCAAATTAGATCAAATGCTCGGAATAATTCCTAATAAGCTGATTTTTGGCACAGATGTTCGCAGTGACATCAAATTCAACAGACTAAAAGTCCTCAGCTGTCTGAGTTGAGCAAACGCACCATGTTCGAAACATGGCGCCCGATATCAGGTTTTTCAATATAATATCGGTAACAGTTGCTCGGACATGAAAATATGTTCGCTCTAAAAATGTAGAGCATGAATTTTTCTACAAAACATGTTTTATTATTTTTTTTCCGTAGATTCGATGATTCAGCGAATAAAGAATGTTGACCTAATGCCGCCATCTTGGAAACATGTGCCCGAAATCTGTTTTTGTCAATATATGATGGAAACGGCTGCATAAAATATGTTTAATTCGTAATTGTAGAGCATGGAATTGTCTACAGAAAAGGTTCTATTCGTTTTTTTCTTAAACCGAGTCAATGGTTCAGCAAATAAACGGTGTGAAAGAGGCCACGCGCGTGGCCCCAAATGTACCCAATGCACATTACACTTCACTTAATTTGGTGGATTGGGACCCAAACTTGATGGAATTTGCCACTTTCCGTGAAAAGTATGAATGCATGTGAAGAGTAACTGGAAAAATAGGTATGATAGCAAGTTGACAAAACCCCCTGTAGTGGGGTAGATAAGCCACTAAAATAGGGTGACTTCTGCATTTTAGTGAGGAAAGCAACATATTTGGCAGAGATGCTAATTTAGGTATACTAATTAAATCTGGATGTAGGGCGAACTGAATTTTTCAAACCAGAAGTAGAAACCGGAAGTGTCTGCTTTTTAGCCATGATCCAAACCGAAAAATAGCTTGACGTGGGCATCATACCTGAATACTATTCTTCACATTTCAAGGTATGACAGCTGACTGACAGGTAGTTTAAGGGCTGAAACGGAGGTCAAAAGGTCAAATTTTGTACGAAAAATCACATTTTTGTCATTATCTGGTAGGCTAAATCGTTGCTTTTGCAACGTAAAAAAAGTGTTTAAAACGTGGCGCATTATACCTTAATATACTACTCTTGACATTTTTGGGTATGACAGCCCTGACTGAAAGATAGCTTAAGGGGTCAAACGAAGGTCAAAAGGTCAAATTTTGGACGAAAAATCACAGTTTTGTTATTTTCTGCTAAACCGTTGCTTTTACAAAAAAAATGTCTCAACCTAATTAACCCTTTAATTCCCATATGATAGTTGGGTCGGTCGCGGGATTCGATCCTGCATTCACTTGGTTTGCTGACGAGGACGCTGGCCACTGGGCTGTTGCTGCTCGCTTTACTTGGGGTCCCCGGGGACCCCTCATAAAGCTCGCGTTGCGTGTTGGGACTTAGTTTTTTGCCGTTCAGTAGCCGTCCTTTTAAAGGGACGCCAGGCTATAAAGGGTCATAGGACTTCGAATTTAGATCCTTTTTTGTCTAAATAAACAATTCTCCAGGTTCAATGGTTTGATTAGAAATTGTAAGATATTGTAACGTAATCGGCAACTATAGCATCACGTGGCCTAGTGTACTACAAGAAGTAAACACACATTATGATCATGATATCAGCACGACTCATTGTTCGAACGATGTTGTTTGTCCTGCAAGTCATAGCAATCATGTGCTCCACACCGCAAAGCAATAGCTATCGACAGAACTCATAAGCTGAAAGCAATATTAAACTTCAAACACCAACCAAAAATCAAATAAGCTAAGGACGTTATCAGGTTTATATATTAAAGTCATACGGCTGTAAAAGAGTTACAATCCTATAAGTGTAGCTGCGTATGGCTGAAGCAGGTCTGTGCCCTATATTGTAGCTGCCTAATGCCACAAGAAGACAGCTAAAGAAGAGCCGGATCCTGTATTATAGCTGATTAATAACTAAATAGGACCCGTATCCCGTATTGTAGCTAGCTATAGCGCTGAAGTTGGCCCGAGATACTGCATTGTAGCTGCGTAATTGATGGAGAACACCTGGATTTGCATTACAGTTGCATAATGGCTAACGAAGGCCCCGTAAATGCGTAATGTCTGAAAGAGACCATATTAAGACCCTGAAAAAGTAAGGTAAAATACATGTGTGACTACTCTAGTTTTGTAAAAAAAAACGTGAAAAAAACGCGAAAAAACGTAAAAAGGGACTATGTAGCTGACTTAATATCGTATTTTACCCTACTTAAAAAGACCCTACTAAGCAGCTATCTTGTATTGTAGCTGCTTAATGCCTCAGAAAATATGGTTCCTGTATTGTAGCAGCCTAACGGTCGGAGAAGACCCGGTATTGCATTATAGCTGCCTAATGGCTGAAGAAGACACATCCTGTAGGCTAGAGTAGTCACACATCCACTAAGGAGCAGAAACATTTTACCCTGTTTTTAGACTAGATAGAAGGAAGAGCAATATTACATGTGCAAGTGTTAACAACATGAGTGGGTGTCAGATCATGTCTGTGTAGCCAGACTCCTCATAAAAACTGAAAAGGAGTCCGATTCTTTCTGTATAGTGTTGAAATAACGAGACTGAACCAGGTACTCAGCGTTGGTGTTTTAAGAAGGAGAAGCCAGATCCTCTGCTGAACAGTCATTGCAGAAAATAGAATTTTTTTTCAGTTGGTCTTTGAATGTTTAGAAGGAATGTTCTCTGTGTATGCATTTACTAATAAAATGTATTCTCACTTTGCAATATTTGAAATCGGAGGAATCCAAATACTTTCGTGTCTAAAACCTTTATATGTACATATGTAGCTGCTGAAGGAAGGAAAGAAGTAGGTGGAGAAGCACGTATCAGCACAAAGATTTAAATACTAAGGAGGAGCTAGCTCCTTGGGTATATAGGTTTTCAGGGCTAAAGTGGTCAGAAAATAACTTTTCTGTGCAGCGTTTCATAAATTGACAAAGAACCAGTTTATCTGTTAATGTGACAATTCCCTGTTGTTTCCAAATGGTTGATGGTTCTGCAGCTTGCTGAAGGATGAAAGACTATTTGAGTCTCATCTGTGTGATGTCAATCCCTGTAAAGCTGTTTAACACAAAGTGGGGTACTCTACCTGTATAATGTTGGAAGACTGAGAAATATATTATCTACCTACGTACATGTAAGCTGCATGCATGTCTTAAGACTGAAGAATTCGTATGACCTTTACATAGTTGTTTGAAACTGAGAAGTCATTCCATGTCATTCCACGTATGTGCAGCAACCTACGGTTTGAAAATCTTCAGCCTCCTGATGTTCTAAATATTGTTGTGCTATTCGACCTTTTCAGCCAATAAATGTTTTGAGACTAGAAACCTGATTGTTGCTTAATAAGAGTAGAGTATTCTGCTCCGGTCTGTGTTACTGCAAGAGTGTAAGGAGGTAGCCATCTGGATGAAGCTGCTTGGGGCTGATAGAGATGAGAAGAGATAAACCTTATCTGTACAGTTCCTGGAAAGTTGAGGACAGATAAACCTGGTTTGCAACCGAAAGACCGATGCAACTTTCAATGCAAGTCATAAGATGACGAGATGCCACAATTCATAAGTCTAGTGTCAGAAAAGCTGAGAAAGAAAATTTGTTCGTGGCATTCCTTGAAGAATAGATATGCCTACCAGCCATAAAGTGGAATAAGACGAGCTAAACTAACTTTCAGGAGCTCTGAATTCCCAGGATCCCCAGCTATACCCACACAACACTCTGAAGGGTGAGGTATATCTCATATCCTGGCAAGAACATGTCTGGAAACACAGTTTGAAAGCAATCTGAAAGCTCAAGTTTATGACCAATTAGTACAACACATGCAGAGGCAGAACGAATTCTTCTCTTCTTTCTCCGAATGTTGAGGAGCCAACCCTCGTAAAGTCACACGAAAAAAACTAGGAATGGGCTACTTTTCCGTGTTGATCTTGCTTATGATGTCCTTATCAGTAAAGACTGATGGTAATGTGATGAGCTTTAGTATGAGAATCAGTGTTTGCAAGTGTTAGGCGAAGAGGATGTATTTTGCCAATAACCCCAATAAAACGGTTTTGTCATCGATAAGAACGATTAATGGCTAATTGTCTACAGTAGGATAAAATACGATATTAAGTCAGGTACGTAGTCTCTTTTTACGTTTTTTCGCGTTTTTTTCACGTTTTTTTGTAAAAAAAACGCGAAAAAACGTAAAAAGGTGACTATGTAGCTGACTTAATATCGTATTTTACCCTACTGTCTACTACTATGTTGTTCATTTATACTGAATTTTTTTTAAACTTTTACTGAATTTTAACTACTACTAAATTTTAACGTTGAGCTTTTACTATACCATTTCTAAACAAAAGTAATGTAATTATTTAGTCTTATTTAAAAGGAGGAGTTTTTTGACAGTGTTTATAAAATAGCTTGCTTAACAGTGGGGACAGAGCTGTGTCAAAATGCTTATGGCGTACATCAGTACTAAAGAACAGTTATGGCTCAGACTACAATAACTACAGAAAAATATTTTTATTGGCTTCATTGAATAAAGAACCTCTATACCTTTCTATTTGTAGGATTAGTAACGACATAGTAGCAGTTCAACTTCTAAAGTCATAAATACACACTGTAATTCTGATAAAAAAAAGAAGAGGGGCCATTGTTCAGGTAATATTCAAGCAATTTCTAACCAAAACATAGAATCTGGCAAATTTTTTTTTAGACAAAAAAAAGCTCTAAATTTGATTTCTTCAGTTATGTTGAGACATGGTTTCTTTTGTAAAAGCAACGGTTTAGCAGAAAATTACAAAATTGTGATTTTTCGTCCAAAATTTGACCTTTTGACCTTAGTTTGACCACTTAAGCTACCTTTCAGTCAGGGCTGTCTTACCCAAAAAGGTCAAGAGTACTATTAAGGTACGATGCGCCTCATTTTAAACACTTTTTTTCTTTGTAAAAGCAATACTTTAGCAGAAAATGACAAAAATGTGATTTTTCGTCCAAAATTTGATCTTTTGACTTTCGTTTGATCCCTTAAGCTACCTTTCAGCCATGGCTGTCATACCCAAAAAAAGTCAAGAGTAGTATTAAGGTATGATGCGCCATATTTTTAACATTTTTTCCTTTGTAAACTCAACGGTTAGCAGAAAATTTTAAGAATACAATTTTTCATCCAAAATTTGACCTTTTGACCTCCGTTTCAGCCCTTAAATTACCTATCAGTCAGCTGTCATACCTTGAAATGTGAAGAATAGTATTAAGGTATAATGCGCCACATATTAAACAATTTTTCCTACAGATGGCGACCGGTCAAGCTATTTATCGGTTTGGCTCATAGCTAAAAATAGGCACTTCCGGTTTCCAATTCCAGTTTGAGAAATTCAGTTGGCGGTATATCCAGATTCTATCAGTATACCTAAATTAGCATCTGTGCCAAATTTGGTGCTTTCCTCATTAAAATGCAGAAGTTTAGGCTTATCTACCCCACTACTGGGGGGGGGGGGGTGATTTACCCAACCAAAAGCGGTAGTGATTTTTGTGTTCAAAGTATTTTTTCGAGCCCTCTAATAGGCCGAAATGGATATACTTAGGATTTTCTGAAAGGTGGGGATCTATTCTTTCCATCAATTATACCCAAAATTGTTTAACTTAGATAGGGACCGTTCGTTCTACGAACATTTAAAGGTGAAGAGGTAGCTGCAAAATCGTATGGTGAATTTCGAATTCAAAGTGTTCTAGCGAGCCCTCTAATACGCCGAAATGGATATGCTTAAGATTTTATGGAAGGTGGGGATTTATTCTAACCATCAATCATAACCAAAATTGTTTAACTTAGATAGGGACCGTCTTACTCCCATTTAAAGGTGAAAGGTAATGACGTAGCAGCATAAGCGTATGGTGATTTTCGAATAGAAAGTGCTCTAGTGAGCCATCTAATAGGAAGAAATGGACATGCTTAGGATTTTCTGAAAAGTGGGGATCTATTCTTTCCATCAATCCTAACCAAAATTGCCTAAATTAGGTAGGGACCGTCGTACGCCCATTTGAAGTTTAAGAAGCGAAGGTGTAGCAGCAAAAGCGTTTGTTGATTTTGGAATTCAAAGTGCTCTTGCGAGCCCTCTAATAGTCTGACATGAACATGCTTAGGATTTTCTGAAAGCTATGGATCTATTCTTTCCATTAATCCTAACCACAATAGTTTAACTTAGATACGAACCGTCCGACACCTATTTTAAGGTGTAGCTGTATTTAGTAGCGACTTTTTTGAATTTCAAAGTACCATTGGAATGCTCATACTTATATTTGTGCCTAAGCTAAACAATTTCTGTTAAGATTCATGAAAGAATAGATACCCACCGTTCAGAGTATCCTAAACGTGTCCAATTCGGGCTATTAGAGGGCTCACAAGAGCACTTTGGATTTGAAAATCAACAAACGATCACGCCATTACCTCTTGACCTTTAACTAGGCATAGGTTGGTCCCTATCTAAGCTAAATAATTTCGCTTAGGATTGATGGAAAGAATAGGTCCCCACCGTTCAGAAAATCTTAAGCATGTTCATTTTTTTCCTATTAGAGGGCTCGCTAGTGCACTTTGAATTCGAAATTCACCATACTCTTTCGCTGCTACCTCTTCATCTTTAAATGGGCCTAGTACGGTCCCTATCTTAGTTCAACAATTTTGGTTATGATTGATGGAAAGAATAAATCCCTACCTTTCAGAAAATCCTAAGCATATCCATTTCGGCTTATTAGAGGGCTCGCAAGAATACTTTGAACACGAAAATCACTATAACTACTGTATTTGGTGGGGTAAATCTCCCCCTCCACCTCCCACCAAGGGGTTTTGTGAACTTGCTATCATAGCTATTTTTCCAGGTACTTTTCATACGCATTCATGCTTTTCACAGAAGGTGGCAAATTCCATCAATTTTGGGCACCAAGCCGCCCACCTAAAATAAGTATAATGATAAGTATAATGTTCATTGGGTGCATTTGGGGCCACGTGCATGGCCTCTTTGACATTGACACCTTTTATTTGCTGAACCATTGCTCAGTTTAAAAAAAACGAATAGATCCTTTTCTGTAGACAGTTCCACGCTGTACAATTTCCGGTTAAACATATTTTATACAGCCGTTTCAGCGATATATTGAAAAAACCGATATCGGGCGCCATGTTTCCGAAATGGCGGGTTTAGCTCAACACGGACAGCTGAGGACTTTTAGTATGTTGAACCTAAGACCTTTACGAACATATGTGTCAAAAATTAGCGTATTATGAAATAGTCCGCGATTCTACCTAAATTTGATCTAATTTGACTGGGCTACAACGTTACATGGTAGTATTTTGCAGGAAGCTTCATGCATGATTTATCATCGAGAATTTTTGCTGCCAAAAAATAATTGAGAAGCAATACGTAAAGTAAAAAATCACGCTACCAGAATTAGTATGCTGCAATCTAAGATTTTAGCAGTCAGTGAAGTCACGATTTAGGAGGGAGATCGCTTCCTCCTACCGCGTTTGGATCCGTGACTGCAACCGGTAATGAACAGGGGACACAGCTTCTTATTACACTTAGAAGATAACTTATGGGGACCATGCCTACAAATTAAATTTAGTTTACAAATGGGTAAAGTATACTGAAGGGTATTAAACAGCTGTGTAATAATAATTGCTTCATTCAAGTACAAGTATACATTCTTTCAGGTACATGAACTGGCACGAAGTCCTAATAGACTTATACGTGCAAGCAAACTGTACTATATTGTAATATTTCAATATGTTGTTACTATGTTCACACGTTTTTTACTATAATTAGTCTGTACAGTATTTCAATTTAATTTTCCATTACAAATTATTTTCGTACAAACACACCTATGAAATTATTATATACACTACAGTCTATATTTATGCTCTTTTATAGTAAATGTTAGTACTGTTGATTTCTTAACTTTAATAGATTCTTCATCTTTATTTTTTTTTTGTTTGTTGAAAATCAAGGAACCATTTTTGAGTTTACTCTGCATTTTTCCGAGAGGATTCATATTTCTTAATTCACTTGGAATTTTATTAACTTTAAAAGATATCAGGTAAGTCACACTTCTTTTTTCCGTACGAATTTCGCCACTTTTGATTTTCTCTTGTGCTTCTATTTAACTTGATGTTACATTCATTTTTATAATAATTATTTTTTTATTATGTACCAGTTGAATGATGTATTAATTTTCATAATTTGTAATTTATTGTATATTAATTATGTCGTTACTATTTAGTGTTTTTTTATCTTTAATAATTTTTCTTAGTAATTTTTTGTATTTATGCCATTATATTTTTTGATGTTTTACCATACACAGTTACTCTATAACTGTATATGGTACAACATCGGAAGTATTATGGCACAAATGCAAAAAATTACTAACAATAGTAATAATAATAACTAGCTATACCTCCGGCGTACCATATGCCAGTCTAGCTGGTTCCCACATGCACGAGCTTATTTTACTGGGCAGCATGAAAAACTGAAATTGTTTTTTATGCAGATGATATTTTCTTGCTATCGATAGATATGATAAAGCATCTGCAAGATCGCCGGCGTCAATCATCTAAAATAAAAAAGCATCTGCAAGAGGATTTTGACAAATTAAGTATTTATTTGCTACAAAACGATCTTATACTGAATAAGGAAAAAACATGTGTTTTGCCTTTAAAAACATCTCGCATGAAGGACATCACTAAAGATATTACGATAACTGTAATACTGAAGCAGGAAACTGTGGTTGCAAAAAAATGGATAGAATTTACAAAACCAAATATTTAGGTCTTGATATAGACACTAACTGCAAATTCTTTACTGGGCATCATGAATTGGATAGTTCCACTGTCACCCCCAACCCTCCTGCACGCTCCCCCCATTTCCCCATTGTGCGGTCAGATTACCCTCCTGTCCCTTCGCAGCCTTCCCCCCTCATTTCTCATTGTGCTGCCTGAATATCCCATCCCTGCTACCCCTCCCTTGGAACCGCTGGTGTTCGGTGTTCTTAGGGAAGTAAATAGCGTTTTCAATGGAGGGCGCCACTCTGATGCTTAGTGTAGATGAATTGTCCGTTTTTATACCAAACCCTATAAGCGTTCAACAACGATCGTGCATGCAGTGATTGTTACTCAAACAACTTTGAAAATATTGAACTCGTCTGTAATAGCCAGAATTATTGAAGCAATATTTGAAGAAATATAAAAAGTAAAAGGCGTTTTCAATGGAGAGCACCACTCTTATTCTCGGTGTGGCTGAATTCCCCGTTTCTCCGTTTTGATGCCAAGCACGAGAAGGTAGTAACAATAATCGTGCATGCAGTGATGAAGTAAATAGCCTTTTCAATGGAGGGCGCCACTCTAATTCTCATTGTCGATGAATTGTCCGTTTCTCCGTTTTTATACCAAACCCTAAAAGCATACAACAAGGATCGTGCATGCAGTGATTGTTACTCAAACAACTTTGAAACTATTGAATTCGTCTGTAATAGCCAGCATTATTGAAGCAATATTTCGTTTGTTACTGATTGTTACACGGCACATCCGTTCACATTGTCGGCAGCTCACCCTTTTTCTTTGCTACCGTGCTAAGATTGAACCTGCTCGCCCTCTATCATTTTAGTGTATGATGAGTTTGTACAGTACATGCAGGCACATGGTGGACAAAAGGCACGAAGTCAAATGACTTGTGTGTGCAAGCAAAACATATTAATTTTCACAAAATTTTTATACATGATCTATAAGATCCATTATATGTTGATAAAAGATAATATGATACAAAGAAGAAAAGTATTATGAAATTTTATCAAAAAAATCAAAAAAATCATCCTTATAAATTTTAAAGACAATACATTACATTTCTATACAAATGTAAACTAAGTTATTTTAAGCCAATGTTTGCTTTCCTTTTCCATGAGTTTATAATTTGTAAGACCATTGTAAGACCATTTACAACGTAAGTTTGACAGGTATTTTGTTCAAGTAATTTTGTATCATGTATGAATGGCCCCTTATGCCATATGAGTTTCTCCGTAGTGGTTCACAAACCCATCTAGATCTCAGTCTCAGTCTTATTTTCTGTTTTAAAGTAATTTTTCCTTATATCTTCAAAGCAAAGTGATTGATTTACAGTTAAAAAGTTTAAGTGGTTGGAAATATCTTTACTACTTTTTATGTTTTTCATTTAAAAAAAAAATTTAAACGGCCTTGTTAATTACTTTTTTCAACTGTTTAATGATTGATTTTGATATAGATCCATACAGGGTAATTCCATATTTCACAGTTGACATAATCAGGGACTTGAAAACCATTTTTTTTTCACGAGAACATTTTTCACATTGGAAGTATTTTCCTAATTTTTATTGTTAAGTTTTCAATATGGCTGTAGAATTTTCAGTTAGTGTCTACATCAAGACCTAAATATTTGGTCTTGTAAATTCTTTCCATGTTTTTATAACCATAGTTTCCCGTTTCAATATTACAGTTATCTTCACAGATAATAATCTCTTTAGTGATGTCCTTCATGTGAGAAGTTTTTAAAGGCAAAAAACTTGTTTTTCCTTATTCAGTATAAGATTGTTTTGTAGCAAATAAATTCTTAATTTGTCAAAATCCTCTTGCAGATGTTTTATCATTTTACCATCATTTATATGTATCGATAGCAAGAAAATATCTGCATAAAAACAATTTCAGTTTTCCAATTAATATGTGAAAGGTCATTGATACAAAATAATGAAAAGGAGTGGGTCCAATACAGAACCTTAGGGAATCCATGTGTTATCACTTCTCAGTTACTATTTTCCTCACAATTTGTACACTACATTTCCTATTTGTTAAATAACTTTTTTTAAATGTTGTACATATTACCTCTTATTCCGTGTTTGCATAAATAATTAATTATCATACAGTAACTACTTAAATATATTTCATGCCTGTTTTGTACATATTTATATATTTATTTTTTTACCTGATGTACCAATTATACTTGTCATATCAGTGCATAAAAAAGTGTTTCACTATAGGTTAAATTCTAGAATATTGATGTAGTTGATAGTCCATTGTTTAATTTCTCGTTTCGCCTAAGGTGTCTAAGGTGTTGAGGTAACAGGTTGAAATCAAATGGTATTAAAATATTTTCATATCTCTCACCATATGACTTTCTCCACGTAGGTGTTCTAAGCCAATTTTTTTGCATTCTTGTCCTTTCGTGCGGTACTTTACATATATTTTTAAAGAAATTAAGTTAATCGTCGTAGAAGAAGAACATGTTTTATATTTAGGATTTTATACGTTTAAAAAAAGATTTTTAGCACTTTTTTTAATTATGTGTGTTGAAGAGAGTTTTAATTATTTTGTTGTAAACTTTATGCAATCTGTCTATTAATGAACTAGAGGTACTACAATAAATGGTGGCCGAGTAGGGTAAAATTGATGCAATCCATGCTTCGTTAATCATTTATTTTGTATTCATGATTATGAGGTCTTTAATTCTATAAATGAATGGTAATATATTCCTGAATTTATTTATTAACCTTCAATATGCTGATAGAATTTCCTGTTTTTATCAAGAACCATACCAAGATATTATGTTCAGTGACTTGTGTAATTTTTTTTACAATTACAATTCCCATTAATTTTACATTGGTTACTATGTAAAACGTCTTTAAACCCATGCTCCATATGTGAAGTATGTATTGGCATGAAATTTGTTTACTCTTCACTTATGTACAGGTCGTTCTCTCTAAATCATACACGGCGATAGCTGTGTATATACATATATATATATATGATTCAAGTCCACTCTGCAGCAAAACTAAAACTATTAATTTCTCCGTTTCTATTCAATATATTTCGACGAAACATGGCCAGATAGTAGATAGCAACTTTTCCCAAGTTTATACCAACTTTTATGCAATTTCGTGCAAGAGTAAACGTACAGAACCACACGAAAATTTGAAAACTGTTCACTTCTTGTTGGTGTTCTGTTCTTGTTCTTGTGTGACACGGTTTCAGAAAAAACTACTGCACCTACCTAAAATCTGAAACTTGATCTAAGCCAGAAATTTCCCTGGGCTCCACCCTCACAGAGACCACTTTTTCGATTAGTCGAGCCATTCCGGAGTTACAGGTCCCTGAATGATCCTTTTGATTGTTATACATTGTTTTAACCATTGGGATTAGGGAACAATCCCACTCTGCAAACTCCATATCCATTCTTCGTGCACGTGGTATGTCTTTGCTAAAACGTTGATTGTTGAACATAGCAGGAGATGTAGATGAGCTCCTACGTGAGCTACGAAAACTAAAAATAATCACGGACAGTGAAATTAACTTCGGTGTTGTATCAGATGAGACCTTTGCGTAAGTCATGAGGGTCGCGCAGAAAAGAGGTATAAGTGATGGCATAGACACAGTAATGAAGAGTAGGGTCATGAGAGAGAAACAAGATGGTGGCATGGAGGCAGCAAAAGTGGTGACACCAATGGGTGCTCATAACAAGGCAAGTGAGGCGGCAGTGCAGACAGGGGGCAGACTTTTTAGTACGGCAGTAGTAGGAAATACGACGATTAAGACGACGAGGATGACAGCAGTGGAGAAGGTGTTGCAAGCTCAGATGAAGATGGTGGGCATCAGAAGCACTCAAGGAACCTCCAAGCCTTGAAAAGACTATATGGAGGAGGACTTACGAATGTAGTTATGCCTAGGTTGGTAGTGATGATATGTGAGCCGGCGGGAAAACCGTACCCTATCACTCAAGTGTATTTGGCAGTTAGAGATATTGTAGGCACGAATGAACTAGTGGCAGTACGCACGCTGAGAGTGGCCCACGCTTTTGACATAGGAGTCAAGCAGCTAAACAAAAATTGTTGAAGGCCCAACTTGTGATAAATGGGCACCCAGTGGAGATGCATGATCTCCATGAACAGACAGTTCAAGCACGACTTCTTTGGCTGCCGTGGGGCATCACGGCAAGGAAGTAGCTGCGGGCTTGGCACGCATTGCAATTTTAGAAAGCCATGTGTTTGAGAAGCACTTTCTGCGTGGCAAAGTAGTATGTGAGACAATGGTTTGGCATGTCACGTTGCGGCTGCGCGAGGGTGTAACGATTGAAGATGTCCCTGATGTTGTGTTAATTAAAGGTACTCCGACGCTTGTGTTGGTGAATGACCGCGTGCCACAATGCTTACGATGTGGAATGCACGGGCATTATCGTCGCACGTGCGTGGCTCAGGAGTGTGTGACGTGTGGGGTCTGGTGCGACCCGCGCCATCTCTATGTCCACATTTAATGGCTGCATTTGTGCAGCAAGCTTCACAACAAGCGTCAAGTACTGTTCTGCAACCGCAGCAGTCGCAGCCTCAGCAATCCCTGAAGCAGCGACAGCAACAGCAACAGCCGCGCGCTGGTGATCAACCTCGTCTAGGGCCGTCGTCCTTAAGCACCAGCGCACCGTGCTTCATCGCTGAGCTGGAGGTGGCTAATTCTCGCCAACCAAATGGATTTGAAAATGATGCGGTTTGTCCAGCTGGAAATTTGCAGCAGCAAGATGACTCTGTGCAGCAGCAGCAAGACAACTCTGTGCAGCAGCAGCAGGGAAATGATAAAGACAACGAAGGACCGTGGCTCAATCCTCCAGCGAAACGTAAACGAAAACGAAAAAAGAGTAACGAAACTGCAATGGCATTGCAGGCTGAATGCTTGCGCGAGAAAACTTCTGCATCATGCCAGCCAGATGAGGAGAGTAATACAAGTGATGCTAATGCGGATTTAGAAGAGCTTACACCGGTGGAAGAAGTGCAAGAGGTTGGTAATCGCGAGTACCAAGATGCTTTGTGCGAAATTATGGGCCACTTTCGTGTAGTATCCCAGTGTCGCAAGTACAGGATAGTCAGAGTATTTTGAGTTGTAGTGTAACGGATGTGAGTTGGGATGAGGAAGGGATGTTGTAAGGGTCCCACCAAAATTCGCAGAGTTTATGGGTTTTAAAATTGTATCATGGAACGCGCGAGGAGTACAGCATAAATTGCATGATGTGGAATTATTATTGCAGCATGCAGATATTCTGAGCACTCAAGAAGCCAATAATATTCATGGGTATGACGCTTCAGTCAGGGGAGCCGACTTTGTGTACTCGGGACTCAAAGTGGGAGTTTTCCATTAGGTGTGCAGTTCCGTATCAATCTATTTCCATCGCTAATCAAACTATGGGCATAGATGCTGTAGGGCTTAAAGTGTACATGATGGGACAATGGGTTACTTTGGTTTTTGTACATGTGACAGGCAACCCATCGGTAGCTGAATAGGATAGTTGGTTTGAGCAATTTCCCCTGCTAGTGATTATTGGTGGTGACTTTAATAGTGACCACTATGATTGGGGCTCGCTTCAGATTGACACTCGCGGCCGTCGATTGGCAAGCGTGAATTGGTGATCATGCAAGAAGACGGCACGCCGACGTTTATTCGTTGGCAGCAGGATAGGGTGCAGGAGTCAGTGTTGGATTTCTTTGAGTGTTCGCGCAACATCTCGATGAGTTACATGTTTGAGGTATCTGATGACCTCCGTGGCAGCGACCACTTCTCGGTTGCCTTGTGGCCGTGTGGAAGGGTAGGGTCTGGACCCATATCTGTGCTGGGACCTAGTCCTGGTTATCAGAGACGGCAGCGGCGGTGTCCGGTTGTTGGTAATGGGATTGTTAGTGAATGGATTGGCGCCCGTGTGCCGAGACGGAAGGGAAATCCGGAGCCATCGAAGTCTGACCGTCCACGATAGTGGACAAGCAAGTCTATGGTGGCTGTGAAAGACAGACGTCAATTTTATCGCTGGTGGAAGCGAGCACCGAGTGAGGAGCACTGGTTAATGTACCGTGCTGTAGTGGCAAAAACGCACTACATACTTAAGCATCAGAAAGCAATGTATGGTGAGCGTTTATGTGAAGGAGTTGCAGAGGCGGGTGTATGAGGAGGGTGTATGAGAGAATGGTTGTCCGGCATTTGAGTTGGCATCTCGAATACTATGAGTGCTTGGCAGGAGTCCAGTTTGGATATCGTCCGGGCCGCACTGCACAGGATGCTGTGCTGTTCCTACTTTCTTGTATTCTTGCGGCATGGGCGCAGGGCAAAGTGGTCTTGGCCGTCTTTTTGGACATGAAGGCGGCCTATGATTGTGGCTCTCTTGGAAGTAAGGACGTTTGCAACGAGGGGTAGTTGGTCATCAGAGGAGACCACTGACAGAGGACTTCCCCAAGGAAGCTGTTTAGGTCCAACACTCTTCGCAGTGGCCATTAATGAAGTTTTGGTAAAAGTTGGTGTGGCGGCTGACATCGTCTGCTATGCTGTGCGGACGATGTGGCGGTCTGGTTTGTGGGAGACAGGCTGGATCTGTTGGTGGAGCGTGCGCAGAGTGTTCTGGGTGATATACAGTGACATCTAGGAGAAAGAGGTTTGCTGCTGGCTCCAGCTAAGACAGAGGTCGTGTTATTCACTCGCTTTGTTGCTGCGGCAGTTGAACAAGTGAAATTGCAAGTTGGTGACCAAGTGAGTCGGCCAAAGGACCAGTGTGAAGTATCTTGGGGTAGTGTTAGATGCTCCTCTAGAGTGGTCTTGTGATGTCGCCAGAGTGAAGGAGAAAATACTGGCGCGTGCAGCTGTGCTGCGAGCTCTTTGTGCGGGCAAGTAAGTGAAGAGAGGCACGCTTTTGGCGACGTTTAGGACTTTTGTGAGATCGGTGGTAGATTATCACCTCCCATTTTTGGCTGGCTCCAAAAGGCATCTGAAAGTACTTCAGGTAGCAGTGAATGTGAGTTTGCGAGCGGTTTCGGGCTGCATGGCCTCTACCCCAGTCCAAGCATTGTGGGTGGAGTGCAATGAGCCACCACTAGAACTGGGGGCTAAAGAATTACTTGTTTTGCTGTGCCTCCGCAACTGGAGTCAGGGCCGAATGGATCCAGTTGGTAAAATCCTAGATGACTACTGTACCTTGGGAGAGAGAGCACGGAGCATACTAAGAGAGGCAGGAACAGGGATTTTGCTGTTGCAACAGGTTTCTGGTCAGGATCTGCCTATGGCCAGGGCGCGAGCGCTCAGTCCGTGGACCTGGTGTCCGGAAGAGCTTCGAGTGTTTGAGAGTGGGACCACGGACTGTGCAATTTTTCCCGATGCCTGGTTTGAGGCTGCGAGTATGAGAGGAGGGGTCGGATTGTGATTCCCTCGCTGAAGATTTCTATGAAGCGGCGAGTTGAGATGGTCACATCGAGCACACTGTGTGAGCTGTTGGCCATTTCGGTGGTGTTGGATGTGGCTAGTGATGTGGAACTGCCTTCATTTACACTTTACACGGATTCTTTGGCTGGCCACAAATTCCTATGCTCAGCGTGTAAGGGGCTTAAGGTCGAAGATCCGTTGGTCTATATGATACTCTGGAAGTTTTGCGTTGTTATGCGTAACAGTTATGTGCGGTTTCAGTGGATAAAGGGTCACTGCGGGAACCCAGGCAAGGTTCTGGTGGATGGGTTAGCATGGGAAGTGGCAATTGGGCAGTGCCAGAGCGTCACCCCTGCACTTTCTGTGAGGATGCGGCGAGCCATTATAAAGCAGTGGTTGCTGTCTCAGTGGCAGAATGACTGGGAGGTGGCAAATGTAGCCAGGGGCTTTTACGCAGTGCACCTGAAGTGTATGACGAGTTCTAACATTGATAAACTCTGTTTCCGGGAGGCTAAAACGGTTTCCAGGCTGAGGGTCGGGCATACATTGCTTTGGGCGCATCAGTTCCGGTTTTGGTGGACTGGCTCACCGAACTGTACGGTGTTTCCAACAAATGAGATGCCAGAGCACATTCTTCTGGTGTGTAAGAAGCATGCACAAAAGCGGTTGCTGATGGCTTCGTGGGTGCATGAGTTAGGTATAGTGCAAAAACTGTTATGGCACATGAGTGGCACGAATCCACTTGTCAAGCTTCGTGCAATTGCAGGGTTCTGCTTTCATTTGGGTATTAGTGTGTAGGTGAGCTCTCTCCCTTACCTCTGCCCTCGTCCCCTGCCCCTACTCTCATCACTCCCTCTTATTCCTCTGTACTATCGTCTGTGCTTTTGTCTGCTGCCGATATGGGGCCGCAGTTGTGTAGTTGCTTACTGGGAGTGAAGGGGTGTGCTGTTCTGGGGTAGTGGTGGTTGCATGTGGTGAAACCGGTATTGTTGTGGCTTACTGGAACTTTCCCTAAATGGGAGAGAGAAAGTGAGCCGCCTTGTCTTGTGCACGGTGGATCCTATGTGATGTGCTGGAGATAAGGCAAGTGTACTGCAACAGGTGTGGTATGTAGCGGCTTGACCTGAAATCAGTATTGTTATGGCTCACTGGAACTTTCCCTAAATGGGAGAGCGAAGGTGAGCCACCTTGCCTTGCCTAATGCGCTGGCTCTTATGTGATGTGCCTATGTGATGTGCTGCTGGAGATGAGGGGTATGAAGCAAGTGTACTGCAACAGGTGCAATGTGTAGCTGTGGTAATAACTGGCGGGTTGAGTCAAGATGGAGTTGGCATTAGTGTGGTGTAATGTGATAGTGAGGTTGATGGTGTGTAAGTCGATGTGTAAGTAGGGTAAAGTTATGTATAGTGGGGCATAAGGCTACGGGCCATGGCTCAGAAATAAATGCTCGTGATCTTTCAGCTGAACATTATACATTTAAACTAGGGTTCGACTGAGTCCGGGTAAATACCCGACCCGGTATCGGGTAATGCTATTTTTGACCCGGCTCGGACTCGGTAAAAATTCGACTGAGTACAAACAGGGTAATAATTATTTATTGAAAAATTTTTTTTTATTTTCGTAGTTTCATTTATACCTTCTGGATCCCCCTACAACTACTTGCACGCAATAGATATTCATTATGTGCACAGAAAAAATCAGATAAATTGCTTTAATAGTTTCGGAGAATCATTTTTTTTTTATTGCCGGCTGTAAAAAAACTAAAATTGAAAATCTCCGTGTTGAGAAAATGTGTCCGTAAGTCGGCGATAGCTACGCTAAAAATTGTTGTTCCCACCTGCTAAGCGATAGTGTGAAGGTTTATAGGCTCCTTTTCCATTTTAGTTGTACATCGCAGCTGCTGTTTTAATTTTTTTAATGTTGTGAAACATCATCTTTGTCGTGATTTTCAACAACGAACTGAACATAAGCGCTCACGTGAAATCCGAAGAGAGCCATGGCGGATATTGTGAAATCGCCTGTCAGCCAATGAGAGCGAGCCAAATCGGTCACGTGGTGCCAACTGGCCAATGACGAAACGAGATCTTCCAATTGCTTTGGAAAGGCAGCTCGAGACCGCCAGAAACAGCCTCTTACATTCCATCTAATTGGCCAATGCCAAACGGAAATCGAGAAAATGTGTTGAGAGGCCCGGATAGAGAGGAACTCCAGCTTTTCAAAGAATCCAAGATGGTGGCGCCCACTCAAATGGTTTGATCGTTACCGCTGCCAAAAATGACCAGTTTTTTGTTCTTGAACTTCGTAAAAAGGAATGTACATCATATTTTTGAAGTTTTTAGTTAGACTGCACTCAACTAAAGTGCTTTTCATAAAAGTATAGACATCGTTAACAACATTTTGTTTACAGAAATCGATGCACCGCGAATTTCAGTTTCTAATCGTCGGTAGAAAATTTCTACTACCTGTAAATTAAAATGCATTCAGTTCCTGAGTGCTCTTTATGACTTGAGGTTTTTCGCTCTCCTGATCCGCCCAGTGTGCAACCCCACTGCGCATGCGTCACCATGCACAGGCCTCCTATAAAAGCAGATCGCTCGCCCATGGCGGCCATCTCTTTTCCTCAAGCTCTCGTCGCAGACGTCGCCTGGAAAGAAGCTCTCCTCTCCGTTCCCGTTCGCCGGTCGTCTCCGCAGCCCGCTCGCCGCCTGCAGCCCGCTTGCCGCCCGCAGCCCGTTCGCCGCCCGCAGCCCGTCGCTGCCTACAGCCCGTTCGCCGCCAGCAGCCCGTTCGTCGTTCGCATGTCCTATGCTGGAATACGATGCCGCCTGCTGCCGCTCGTCGTGTGCTGCCTGTCTCCCTTCAACTGCCCATTCTTCGTTCGTCGTACCAGCCCGTTCGTCGTTCGCTTGCCAGCCGCTCGTCTTTCAACGCCTCGTTCTCGTTCGTCGTTCGCCGTTCGTCATTCAACAACCCGTTCGTCGTTCGCCGTTCATCATTCACAGCCCGTTCGTCGTTCGCCTTTAACAGCCCGTTCATCGCTCGACGTTCCCGTTCGCCGCTCTTTCGTCGTTGCCACTCCCGTTCATTACGTGATCATCACGCCGACACATAATGGATTCTCCTTCGTCAAGCCCTTCACCTGACCCCAGCATCTCGCCTTTGCCGTCTCCAACCCGACGCACGGCCTCTTTAACCCAAGACCATTTGGCTTCGCCGTTGCCCTGCGCCCAACAGCCGCCATCAACCTCGGCATCTCTCGCTCTACAGCAACATGATATCCCACCCCTCGACTTATCATTGGCCTCACATCCTGAACCTGAGACGGATCGCTTGTCAACGCAAGAAATTCACCGCCTCATGGACCGCTCCATCAAGGAATTCTCTTACAAGAACCGCTCCTCGACGGAGAAGCCCCCTTCAAAGGCCACTTCGTAGTCCAAGACTGGATTGCATCTTCCAACACCGATGCTCGCAAACGGAAGCAACTTTACGCCCATGCACCCTCAAAGAAACACCGCCCAAACATTTCCGCAGCGGACCTCCAGCAACTCCTTTCCCACATCCTCAACACGGAAGATGATCTCGACTCGGCTTCTGTTTTGGGCCGGCAAGCTCCGCATCGAGTTAACTTCGCTCAGCCCCCGCTAGACCCTTATGAAGATTCCCTTCAAGCCGACGATGATCCAACTGCCATCCCCCTGTTCGACCTTCTCAAAGCGGTAGAAGCCATTATCCCTGATGGCTATCTCTACAAACCGAACTCCTCCGCTCCTAAACCCAAGAACAGGGGCCTTTCAACGGGTTTCGGCTATGACTTTCGGGACAAAAATAATCGTGAAAAAGCTAAGCTCGGACAATCCACTGCCTTACTCACGACACTCCTCAGAACTGGGGGATCCCTCCTCGGGAATGGTCAACCCCTTGAACTCGATCAGGATCCACCGCCCCCTCGTCCAGGCCGTGAATCCTGGTTCTTCAGAGCGACTGGTGACGGCGCGGCTAACCCTCGCCTTTTTGAAACCTACCAACAATCTGAGTTTCTGTCAACCGAAGCAAAAATGGATTTCGGCACTGCCCTCTACATCCCCCGTCGCACCGAGGTGTCCACTGCCGTACTCCGTGAGAATGACAAGATAATCCGTCTAGGCCTCCGCGCCAACTCTCAAGCCGACGTCCTCGCCACGGCTATCAACACCCTCTGCGAAAGGCTCCCCCGTGAATCTAGCCAAAAGAACGTCAAGTATCTCCACTTCCTTATTTCCGAACTTTTTAAAAAGATGTCCTTCGCCTCGTATCACTCCTTCAACTGGTTCACCAAGGCTCTGTTCAACTCGACCCTCCTACTCAGGGACATCGCCTTAAGCACCACATCGAACTTGAATGCGTCTACCAAACACATCCTCCGCAACCAACCTCTTCATGAGACGGACACACTCTTCAGAGGCCGCATCCCGAGTCTTGCCCCTCATTTGGACATCGCCCGCAAACCTATGAAACCGTTCAAACCACCGAACAACCAGTCTTTTCGAAAACCCTTCCAAGGCCACACCTCTCATCCCAAACCACCGCCTCCTCCAACGTCCAATGACCAGTCGTCCCATGACAAGAAGAAACCTTCTCCCCGCCGGAATCAGTCCTTTCGAGGGAACACCCACAACAACTCACGCAACAACAACAAATTCAGAAGAAGCTCCACCCCCGACAACCGCAGCAAGTACTCCTCTGCTTCCAGTCTGAAATCCTTTCACCGCAAGTGACTATGCCCACGCTCTCCCTGTAGGCGGCCGAATCAGTCACTTCACATCGGCATGGCATCACATCACAACCGACAAAGTCATCTTATCAATCGTATCCCATGGCTTTCAACCATCCTTCAATTCAAGACCTTCGATGGCATTCACCCCTCCTCTGGAGCTCGCAACCAAGGCTTCACCCGCTCTCTCCAAAGTAGCCGCCGCCCTTCTAGCCAAAAACGCAATCCGCCCCTGTCCCGACCATTCCAAGGCTGGCTTCTACAGCTCCATCTTCCTGAGGCCAAAGAAGTCCGGTGGGGAAAGAATGATTTTCAACCTAAAACCACTGAATCGCTACATGAACAACGAACACTTCAAAATGGAGACCCTTCAATCCATTCGTCTCTCCCAAAAACCCCTGGAATGGACGATCTCGATCGACCTCGAAGATGCATATCTCCACATCCCTCTTCACAAGACGTACCTCCACTACTTCCGGTTTATCTACCAAGGGAAGATTTTCGAATTCCAAACTCTCCCATTCGGCCTCAACGCTGCTCCACGCATCTTTACTCTCGTCATGAAGCCCATTTTGAGCCACCTTCACCGTCACCAGGTAGGAGCCAACGCCTTTCTCGACGATTGGCTCCTAAACAACATCTGTCCCCGCCAACTCCGGCAAGACACCTTCTTCACCATCCGGCTTCTTCACAACCTTGGTCTGGGCGTCAACTGGGAGAAATCATGACTCCAACCTGCACAAAACTTCATCTTCCTCAGTGTGGATTTCAACCTTCGGTCTGCCACCGTCACGCCATCAGCGGAGAGTAAAACCGACCTACTAGACCACTGCCTCTCCTTTTCCCAGTCCACAAATCACTCACTGACATCCCTGAACTCCCTCATAGGCAAAATGGATTCAATGGCAGATCTTCTTCCCTACGGTCGTTGGATGACTCGACCACTCCACCTTTTCCGCATTGATCATTGGAGCAACCATCTTCCATCATCCAAGTTGTCAAAACCATCCGATCCCCACTTCCCATGGGAATGCCTACACTGATGGATGAACACCGCAAATCTATCCAAGACTATGCCTCTTCACGAACCCCTCTGGACCTCCTACTCCTAACCGACGCATCTCTAACTGGATGGGGTGCTCACATAATGGACAACGAAGTAAACGGAACCTGGCCTCCCAACACTACCGAGCATATCAACGTTCTCGAACTGAAGGCAATCTACAATGCTCTTCGCCATTTCCGTCACCTGGTAACAGGCAAGATCGTTCAAATCCAATCAGACAACACTACTGCAGTCGCCTACATACGCAAAGAAGGAGGAACGCGTTCCCGGACCCTTCATCACATCACCTCCGAAATATTGAACCTATGCCTAAAGCTCGACACAACTCTCCAACCGCTCCACATCCCAGGCAACCGAAATGTAATAGCGGATGCACTATCCCGGAAGAAACCACCATCAGGGGAATGGTCCCTCAAGACATCAATTTGGGAATCTCTCTTCATCATCTGGGGGAAACCCATGATCGACCTCTTCGCCACGAGGTACAATGCCAGACTTCCCCAATTCGTGAGCCCGATTCCGGACGACCTGGCTTGTGCAGTCGATGCTCTGACCTTTCCCTGGGACAACCTCTACGCCTACCTGTTCCTCCGTTCAAACTTCTCCCAACTGTCCTAACGAAGATCGAACAAATTCAGGATCTGTTTCTTCTCATCGCACCAAACTGGCCAGCAGCCCCGTGGTTCCCTCGACTACTCACCCTTCTCGTAGACACACCAAGAGAATTGCCAAACCTTCTGGACCTCTTATCCCAACAGAAAGGAACCTAGTTCCACCCGAACTCCAACATCTTACATCTGCACGGGTGGCTACTATTATCCAGCTCATTAAAGAGGCTGGAATTTTTGAAGAACAAGCCGCTCGCATCGCCAGCAAGGCCCTTCAAGACTCAACTAACAAAATGTACAACAGCCACTGGCAACGATGGTTTCATTGGTGTAAGCGGAAAAAGGCTAATCCGATCAACTCCCCTATTCGTGAACTGCTAGTCTTTTTCACCGATCTTTTCAAAGATGGACTAAAAGGCTCAACCATTCTAGTCTACCGTTCCGCCCTGAACACCGTCTTTAAAGCCGCCGGAAACAAACACCTCCTCGAAGATTACCGCATTTCATCTCTCTTGAAATCCTTCGAAATTGAAAGACCATCTATCCATCATGAGTTCCCGAAATGGGACCTTCCCCTTGTCTTGGACTCCCTGACCAAAGATCCATACGAACCGATCCAAACTTGCCACATTAACCATCTCACGAGGAAGACAGTTTTTCTCACCTCTCTGGCAGCCAGCCTTCGCAGCAGCGAAATGCAAACCCTGTCGAACGACCCTGCTCACTGTTTGTTTTTCGACAATTGCAAATTCATTCATTTGAGGCCTCGTCCTGATTTCCGAGCCAAAACTCAAAAACCATGCGAACCGTCCAAACCTATCATCATACCAGCCCTCACGAACATCTACGATGAAGAACCCGAACGAACCCTATGTCCCGTCCGTGCGCTTTGATACAACATTAAACGCACAAGTGACCCCGAATGCCGAAGGGGACACACTCAACTCTTCCTTCCCTTCACCAAAGGAACGAATGTGACTTCTGCTCCCATGATTGCCAACTAGATCGGAACTGTCATTAACAGGGCATACGACGATGCGAACATCAGCTGCACCGACAACAACATCAAGGCAACCGCACACGAACTCCGGGCACTCTCAACTTCATGAGCTTTCCACAATCAAATCTCCATTTCCGAAATTCTGCAAGCCACATCATGGAGGAGCCAAACCGTCTTCACAAGTCACTACCTCCGTGACATGTCAAGGCAAGAAGATGGGCTATATCGTCTGGGATCAATCGTAACAGCCAGATGCATAGTCCAACCCCCTTAAGCACTAACACAGAAACGAAGACCTCCAGAAGATGGAAGCAAGACCTTCCCGTTCCCGACTTCCAGAAGACGGAAGCAAGACCCATCTTTCACAAACCGCCCTTTTCAGGGCCACCAAATTCTACGAAAGAGATCCAAATTCCTGTTTCTGTTATATATTTTTCAATAAAGTGCGACGTTTTGTTAAACTTTTTGGGGGAACCAGTCCGCAACCTGGGGTAACTCGCCATGATGGTGCCCGCCACCTATACTGACGAGGTCTACTGTAAATGCATTTTAATTTACAGGTAGTAGAAATTTTCTACCGACGATTAGAAACCTAAATTTTGGGGGGGTTAAAATTGGTTTCTATCGTCTATACGAAAATTTATACTACCTGTAAATACCCACCCTACCTCCCCTCTTGAGCCACCATCATGGTTGACATATCGAGAGGAAAAGAGATGGCCGCCATGGGTGAGCGATCTGCTTTTATAGGAGGCCTGCGCATGGTGACGCATGCGCAGTGGTGCGCATGGTGACGCATGCGCAGTGGGCGGATCAGGAGAGCGAAAAACCTCAAGTCATAAAGAGCACTCAGAAACTGAATGCATTTTAATTTACAGGTAGTATAAATTTTCGTATAGACGATAGAAACCAATTTTAACCCCCCCAAAATGTAGGTTTTTCTCATGTCGATATTTTGGCTGAAAATTGCATTTTTCGACCCGCACTTCCCCATAAAGGTTTCGACGTATATATACGTCATTACTTACTTGGGCCACATTGTTGCTTAAAGGATTAAAGCCAACAAAGGCCTATTGTGAGACAAAGTAACCAAAATACATTTTATTTTTCATTTCACTTTAATATTTAAAAAATAAGAATTGGAACAAAGAATTGATGGTCGATTTAATTTTTGACTTCACTTTATTTAATAACGCAAAGTTTATAATTAAAAAATTTGGAAGAAAGAATTACTGGTATTTTACAGCATTTTAAAGTTGGTTTTACAGTATTTTGCTTTCGTTCATTGTTATACTATGCGCAATACAAAACTGGACGAAAGCAAAATGAAAATCACTGAAAGCAAAAAAAAAGAACGAAACCAAAGTAAAAAAGCTGCATATTAAATATAAGGCGAAAATTTACGACCTGGTTTTACCACTCGGACTCGGCTCGGTGGGTATTTGTAATTACTCAGACTCGGCTCGGACTCAGCTTTTTGTTACCCGGTCGATCCCTAATTTAAACCAAACTAAGCTATGTTGTTAATTTCGAGGCCGAAGCTAGAAACGATAGAATGCGTATTTATTTTGCAGAAACTGGCTTTCAGAGCTGAGTTGAATTGTTTCAAAGTGGCTAGCAACAATCGACTGCATGCATAAAGCTTTGTAGCGCGACGCCATAGCTGTAAAAAAGGTACACGGATTACAAACAAAAACGTCAAGTGTGCCGTAAAAAAGGGGGATATATGATTGAATTTTCACTTGTTCAAATGAACACGGATAAAAACTGATGATTTTTAATTGAAATAATAAAATGTACAATAGAGAAAATTCCGTCTGTTTGCTGTTGTGCTTTACCAATCATATATTTAAAACTTAAAGCACAACAGCACCAAACAGATGGAAGTTTCTCAATTGTTCATTTTATTATTTCAATTAAAAATCATCCATTTTTATCCGTGTTCATTTTAACAAGTGAAAATTCAATCATATATCCCCCCTTTTTTATGGCACACTTGACGTTTTTGTTTGTAATATTATTTATCTTGTTAAAATCATGTTGAAAGTAGTATAAGAAATGGTAGAAAGCAGGCCCTTGTGAGCAACCCCCCTGTCCCCCCTGCAGGCCCTCTCCTAATTTGTTTGCATTTAAAAAAAGTGTCCTGCGTGTAACTCGTTGGGTTACTCATCATGAAAAATCCGTGCTATTTGAATATTTTTTGCGGTTTTTTTTTTTACAAGTTACGCGTATTCTTTTTTTACTGATGAGGGGTGTGACTTTCTAGCGCGTGGACCATTTGATACAAGCGGTGGGTATAAAAGGCGCGGATAATTACGTCAATATTCATATCAACCATGGCTGCCAAGTACAAGGTGGTCTCGAGGTTCCAATGCGAGAAATGCAAGGCTTCTGCAAATGACTTACCACCTCTTCTCGCGATAAAAACTCAACATTGCATTTCTCGCATTGGAACCTTGAGACCACCTTGTACTTGGCAGCCATGGTTGATATGAAGATTGACGTAATTATCCGCGCCTTTTATACCCACCGCTCGTATCAAATGGTCCACGTGCTAGAAAGTCACACCCCTCATCCGTAAAAAAAAAAAATACGCGTAACTTGTAAAAAAAAAAACCTGCAAAAAATATTCAAATAGCACGGATTTTTCATGATGAGTAACCCAACGAGTTACACGCAGGACACTTTTTTTAAATGCAAAAAAATTAGGAGAGGGCCTGCAGGGGGGGACCGGGGGTTGCTCAAAAGGGACTGCTTTCTACGATTTCTTATACTACTGTTGAAGGTTTTCAACCATTTTTGCTTTTTCAATGTTAATTGAAAGCATGAAAATGTCATCTGCGTACATAGTTATATAAGTAGTCCAAGTTTCATTTCATGTGTCATTGATAAATAATAATAAATAATAATAATAATAATTTTGATTTGTTCATTGTGCATGATGTTGTATGTACAGACACGAAATCTGATTAGACATGTGTGTGCAAGAAAGTCATGTTAAATTTGTTACAATATGTATTAGAAAATATTAATTAGTTCATTTTATCTGTCGTAATGCACTTGTTTAATATATCTAGTTACCCACTTTTTTTAAATTTCTCTTTTCATTACTTTAATGTTTTGTAGTCTTCCTGGAAGTTTGTTATAATAATAAGGAATTTGATAGTTCATTCCTCTCTTATCCATACAAGTTTCTCCTCCTAGGATCTATTAGCCCGTTGTTATCATGTGATATTGTTCTATTTATTTTTAGTTTATGTTCCTCACTGAAATACATTTATTTTAATATTTCATACTTATGATCAGACACATATAATATATGTATGTCATGCATATAATCATACTATTCATTGCTCATTATTTCAGTATTAACATAAATTTATTTGCTGTTAATTGGTTTTTTTTTAGTTTTGAGTAATACTTTTATTGCTCTATTTGTAACCTTTTATAATTGTGCAAGTTGACTTTTTAAAGTTGAACCGCATTTTGTTAGTCCATATTATGTCTGACGCAATGACTGTTTCAAATATTGCTGTTTTAATGTTATAGTTTAATAGGTCCTTTAATTTGTATATTATAGGTATTGTTCTTCTTTATTCACATTTAATCCGTCTATATTTGTCAAATTTCTAATTTTTGTTTAATTCAAGTCGTAAGCATTTTATGTTATGTTTTTATTTTTCACATTTACAATTTGAGTTATCTTTATTCCATTTATTTGAGCGCGTTGTAATTACTCCGACGCCCTCTTAGGTCCTGTTGTAAATTCGTTAGAATAGTTTTAATGTTACTGTGTATATATAACAAAAAAAAAACATGTCATCTGCATATAATGTTAAGTTACTTTTCCAATTTAAATCTCTTATACGATTATATAGAATAAAAATAATAATGAACCCAGTATGGAACCCTGGGATACTCCAACTTTTAAATAATAATAACAATAATAATGACAATAATAATAATAATAATAATAATAATAATAATAATTTATTTAAGTATGTGTACATCAGGGCACGAGTCCATACAACTGTATGTGCCGAATAACAACAGCAGTTCAGTGTAAAACACCAGATAGCGATGTGGATTTTAACACACATTAATAAAAAATAAAATACAGTACAACTTTAAATACATAAAAAATTAAATACAGTACGTCAAAAAAAATTAAAAAATGTTGAAAACAAACAAATATTATCGTACATCAGCAAGAAGAAATCAACAAGTCACATTGACTCTCTATTGAACATCCAGTTTTTAATTTCCTTTTTCAGTTTCCAAAGACTGTTAATGTTTCTAAGATTTTTAGGTAGTTTATTTAGAATCGTAGGAACAATGAAATTCATGGTTCTTTTTCCATAAGAGTTTCTAAAGGGAGGAATTATTAACCAGTTGTTATTATTTCGGATCTCTCTTTTAACAGGAATGTGAAAAGCATTGTTAAAGTAAAATTTTGAAATTACTGTGAAATCCGAAATCTGTTTAAGTGTCATCAGTTCATTATCAAATAGTAGTTCACAAGATCTTTTTGTGCAATTTTCTTTCTTAAAAAGAACTTTACATGCCTTATTTAGAATTTTCTGAAGACGATTCACATTTCCAGACGATGTATAACCAAAAACTGGGCAAGCATATCTAACCAAAGATAAAATACAAGTGTTGAAAATTAGTCTTTTGTTTTGTGTACTAAGAATTTGTCTGATTTTGTAAAGGCCAGGCAGAATTTTTCTGATTTTGTTGACAAGGGTATTTACATGGTTAGTAAACTTCCAATTACTGTCAATCTCAATACCAAGGTATTTAGTTTGTTTCACCGTGTTTAGACTTTTACACTTACATCGTATTGAATCTTTGACATTGGTGCAATCACTATGATGTAGTTTAATATCCACATTTTCAAGGGTCATATGCGAAGTGGTGATAGGAAGGACACAAGTTTTATCAGAATTTAAGTAGAGTTCATTTGCAATAAGGTAATTATGAACCATATCAAAATCATTTTGTAAGTTACTAACCATAGTATCCTTATCAGAGTTTATAGAAAGGAGGAGGATATCGTCAGCATATAAGGAGATGTAGGTGTTCCACTTTAAGTCGTTGATGTCGTTAAGGTAAATTAAAAATAAGATAGGGCCCAGAATCGAGCCCTGAGGAACACCATATTCGACCTTCTTCCAGTCACCAACGCAATCTTCAATTTTCACCGCGCAAAGTCTATCAGTAAGATAACTAATAACAATATTCTGAATTTTACCACGAATTCCAAATTTGTGAAGTTTTTCTTTGAGTAAATCTTTACTTATAGTATCAAACGCCTTGTGTAGGTCAATGAGTATGGCACTAACAAATTTACCTTCATTCAAAGCACGACAAATATGATTATTAATGTAAAAAAGGGCATCTGCGGTTCCTTTACCTTTTTGAAAACCAAATTGTTTTTCATTAAACAGTTTATATTTGTTGAAGAACATTTCAATTTTATTAGCAAAAAATCTCTCAACAATCTTATTTATAGCTGGAAGCAGTGCAACAGGTCTATAATTATTGTAGTCTTTGTGATTACCTTTTTTGTATACTGGTCTGAGGATTTGTTTTTTAATAATAATAATAATAATAATAATAATAATAATAATAATAATAATA